>PVJI01017980.1:0-34370 GCA_004026765.1 Micronycteris hirsuta
GGGAGGGAGGGTGCAGGGTGGAGAGGAATAAAAGGAGGGAAAGGGACAACTGTAACAGCATAATCAATAAAATATATTTAAAGAAAACTACCATTGCCATAGTTTACAAAAAAGAAATACCTAACTAACTATATGCTGCCTACAGAAACACACTTTAAATGAAAAGATACAAATAGCTTAAATGTAAAAAACTGGAAGATACATCATACTAATGCTATTCAAAATAAATCTATCCTGGCTATACTGATAACAGACAAAATGTATTTTAAAAGAAGAATATTATTAGGATTAAAAAGTACTTTCATAATAATAAGGATAAAACATATGAAAGTCTTGTACATGAAAATTATACACCATTGCATAGAGAAATTAAAGAAGACCGATGTATTATAAATGGAGAGATGAACCTTGTTCTTGGTCAGAAGACTCAATATTGTTAAGGTGTAGATTATCTCCAAATTAACTTAAATTCAATTCAACAATCCAAAGCAAAACTCCAAGGGCATTTTATTAGTAATCAACACATTGATTCAAATAATCATGTGAAATCAAGACCTATAGTAGCCAAAATAAATTTGAAAATGAATAACAAATTTGAAGGACTACCCTCCCCAATGGTAAGACTTTATAAAGATGCAGTTATGAGGAAAGTGGAGTATTACTGCCAGTATGAAAAGACAGACCACTATAACACAACAGAGTCCAGACACTGACCCACACACATTTGGATAATGGATTTGTGACAAAGATGCAAAAGCAATTCAACAGAAAAAGGATAGTCCTTTCAATAAATGATACTGCAATAATTTGATATCTATTGCAAAAGTAAAATAAAATAAACCTAGATCCACGTCTTTCTTACCTCATGTGCAAAAATAACCCCAAGCAGAGTATTGACTTAAATGTAAAATCTAAAACTTTAAAACTTCTAGAAGATCTTTCATTATTAGGGAAGTGGAAATGAAAACCACGGCGAGACGCCGCCACACTGCGCGCTCCTTCACCACGTGTCTGAGAACGGCTAGCAGGAAAGGGGTGGCTGCCTCCCGTGTCGCGTAGCACGTGCAACTCTCCCACACTGCCGAGGTGAGACGGTCAGACCATTTCACTTCAGCAGGGGGCTTGGCAGGTCTTTAAAGAGTGCAGCATGCACCTACCGTATTACCCACACTGCTCCCGCTGACGACTCAAGAGAAGAGAACGCATATGTCCGAGCGCAGATTTGCTCTAAATTTTCACAGCAGCTTTCATTGTAATAGACTAAACTTTTCATTGTAATAGACTAAACCTTTAATTGTAATAGACTAAACCCGGAAATATCCCAAATGCCAAGAGCAGGTGAATAGATTTAAAAAATTGTGATATATCCACTCCACACAATAAAAAAAGACCAAACTATTGCTATACTATAGATGAATCTAAAAAACAATGATTCTGATTGAAAGAATGTAGGCTAGGGGGCACATACTATATGATTCCGTTTAGATAAAATTCCTGGAAACATAAACTAATGTACAGTGAGAGAAAGCACATTGGTGGGAGGGGAGCGGGTGGGGGGGGAACAGGGGAGGGAGATGGCAAAGGGACCCGAGGCCACTGTTGGTGTGACAGACACGGTCGTTATGTTGATTGTGGTGACGGGTTCACAGGTACATACGTATGTCAGAACTTACCAAATTTTGTTTTAAATATGCTTACCTTACTGTACAGAAAAATAATTTTTTTGACAGTTCTACTTAGAAATGCAATCAATCTTTTAAAAATTACACTTCCAAAGGACTAACAAAACTATTTTATGATGAAATATTGGTTAAATTGTCCAAAATAAGCCCCGGGATGTGAATGTTGAACAGCTACGTGGTTCTGGTTGGCGTAAGGGCTGGCCAGCCTGCAGGAAACCACCCACAGCTGAGCTGAGCCCGAGTCAGTGCAGTGCCCAGTTCCTCCGGAGCTGGCGGGTCCCTCCTATTTCACGGTGGGGGTGGGGAGGCAGCTCTCCAGTGCCTTGGTGTGGGGTTTCCATCCTTTGGAAGACCCAGCTGTAGCCACTGAAAAGCCATCTTAAAGCCAGAGGAAGGAGCAGGAAGGGTGGTGTCTCTGCCAGGCACACACTGCAGCAGTCCCCATGGGACATCCAGCGGAGCCTCGAGATCTGACAGTGGGTGGGGCAGCGAGGCCTGAAATGCTGCTGGGAGGCCCTGAGTCCCCACCCGACCAATCCACGCTCAGGGCCGACATCAAACCCAGCCTGGTTCTTGCTGCTTTTCTTACATGTCTGCACAGAGGCTGGTGGAGCAGGCTCCCCGAGCTGCCTCCGCGTGGGTCCCAGCCTTCATCTTTCCTTATGTTCACACTTCCTGTGTCCCTGCCTGTCCGCTTTCACTCTCCCTTTCTCCCCTCTCCCTCTCTCATTCCTCACATCTCCTCCTTCCTGAACAAACAGAAAATACCAAAATCAAATACGTAAAGATCACTGTTTCAGCAAATGTTCCTACGTGGCCTCTGTGTCCTGGCCGCTGAGATGGGCGGTGGACCAGTGAAGGACAGAGCCCTTGTCTGCGTTCCCTCTGCTGGACTTTAGAGTCAGTGACACCGTCACAGTTATGTGTGGGGCCGGTGGGTACTGGCACCATCAGGGGGACACTCTGTAGAGTATGTCATTGCCTGGCCACTGTGCTGACCACCTGCAAGTAATACACAATGCTGTGGGATGTAAGCTGTAATTGCAAAATAATTAAAAAATACTAAAAACAATGCCCTTGAAAAAACTGTGAAAACGAAGGGATAAAGATGAGATGATGCATTGCCAAATGATCGTTTGATCTCATCGAGGATGAAGAGGGTGACCTAAAAGTTAACATCTGCGACAAGCAGTTAAAGGAAACAGTAGATTTGGCCTCTGCAGGACCATGCCAGAGCTGTACAGTGCTGTTTACAAAGTACCTGTCCACCCTGCGAGTCCTCCATCACCCTCGTCCTCCTGGAGGATGACAGGATGACAGAAGACCTGGGAAGGACCGTGTGCTGCCAACGGCACTATCTCAGGGGTTGCACCTACTTAAACGACCCACTGGCCCGTCCCGTGGGCCAAGCACCCAGCCTACCCTGCTGTGCTGCAGAATGGCACAGGTTCGAATCAGCAGTTCCAAACTCCAACGTCATGAAAAGAAACCTTTGTAAGAATCCTGAGAGGCAGGTTCCCGACTGATTCATGAAACAAGCTGTGCATTCATGAACTCGGGCTTAGTCGTTTCATACTGTTTTCACCCGTGCGTAAAATACCTTTTTCAATACGTCTAAAATAAAAATGCAAAGTGATAACGAAGCATTGTATGATGTAAGGACTGCACTGTCTCCTCTTCCTCTTCCTTGATGGTTCCCGAAATGGCAGTGTTTCGTGCGCTTGATGGTGTACTGGGTTCAGGTAAAATGCAGTGATCCTGCCCAGGAGATGTGCAGAATTACACTCAGTTCTAAGATTCTTCAGTTTCCTCCTCAGCCTGGGTCTTGACTTATGCAACAGCTTCTAAATATAATTTGACTTTTCAAACACCTGTCACTAAAAGGGAAAACAAGACAAGCAACAGGCGTGGGTGTCCTAGGAAGGGTATTTCTCAGGGCCCATTAATAATACAGAGTCTGGTTCATACTCCCAGCACCCGAAGGTTTGATCGACGAGGTTGAGAACCCTGAGTCTGATCACTTAAGAGTGCTTTGGCTAAATGCACTCCCTCAGCTGGAAAATCCATTCGGAAGAAGCCAAACCACAGTGATCTCATCGCATTTCTGTCCCTCTGCAAGGCTCTGCCTGGGCAGCCAGCCTGGCTCCCGCGGGACATTGCTGTCCTTCCTCTCTCTGTCCATACACCTCTGCCTTAGCATGTACTGCAGCTTTCTTGCTTCAATCTCCCTCATGAGTCAGGCCTGCCATTGGCTCCTGTCCTTGACCTTTCCTTGCACTGTTCTGTGTGGTAAGAGGGCCGACCCCCGCCAGGCTCCGTTTCCCAGGTTCTAGTCCAGCAGCTGCAGCCAACATGAGACAATGACAGGGCAAGAAGATGGGCAAAGACAGGACTTCTTTCTTCTGTCTCTGGGGTTTAGAAAGTGTCCCCAGCAGCAGCTCTCTCTGTCTGTTCTGTGTCTCACACTTTCCCCGGAGAACTCATGCTGTTCTCAGCTTGTGCCAGGTGACTGAGCCCCTTGCTTCTGCTCACACCCCTTCCTCCCTGGTCCTTCCAGCTGAGGGGCGGGGGCAGTTTACTGGGGCTCCCGCTTTCTGTATCGCCCCTCTGTTCTCTGGTTGGCTTCTCAGCCCTTTGTCCCTGTGTAGCCAATATCCTGCCACACCCCAGCTGTTTATTTCTCTGGTTGCACCCTGGCTGATGCATGTGGTCTGCATCCTCAGTCTGACTCTGGGCTGCTGGAAGTTAGGAACCCCGCCCCACATCTTTGCACACTTACACTAGAGTGGCGCTTGGTAAATTGGGGTCCCATTGAACTGAAAACACGTCATGCAAAATCTAGGCTGACAAAGCTGACAGACATGAGAAGTCATTGTTCATTTTAAATGGAGCCCTTTGTTACCAGAGTTAAAATAAGACTTGATTTAAGAAAATGACATGCTCATGCCATTTCCAGGAACACAGGCACCTGCAGAATCCTTTCCTTTAAAGCAGTCGCTGAACATTAGCTGAGCGCTTAATAGGGACCTTCAAGAGGAGACTTACGGTCCTCACCACTAACCTCTGTGGTGCATAGTACTGGTCCCATTTCACAGATAAGGAAATTGAAGTTCAGAGAGGTTGAGTAACTACTCCCAAGTTTACACACTTAACTCGTAACTTAGTCAACATGTAATCTAGTAATATTCAAACTTCAAGCACTGTAAGAATCGAGTATTTGTTAAAAATGGAAAGTCTAAGGTTTATACCCAGAGAATCTCTGACTCAGCAGGTCAGAGAGATAGCCCATGTATACCATTCATGATAAAAATATTCATGTATGACACTCCCCTCGGTCTGATGCACTCTCAAGCACACTTTGAGAAATGCTGCACTAGAACATAAGGAAGAGATATCTGTGCAATTAGTTAGTGCTTTGATACATCCCCAGGGCCTCACCAAAGGCCTGGTGCTCAGCCAGTGATCAAGAAATAGTTATATAATTGATAAATAAACGAATGAGTGAAAAACTTAACCATTTCTGTCTAAACTCAAATTCTGAACTTTTTCTATTATTATTCACTAACTCTCATTGTAGACCTCATGCCAAAGCTCATTCATTTATTAACTCATTGAACAAACATTTGCTTAATTCCTACCATATGCCTGGCCAATGCTAGATACTGGGAATATACATGTATTCATTGAATATTATGACCCAGGCTCTATCCCTCAAAAAGTTTCAATTATTACAATGGAAAAAAAAAAACCAGCAAGTAAGGATAAAGAGGTGTTATTATAAATCTCTGTGCAGGTAAATTAGGACCACAAAGAAGGGAGTAATCAAATCTACCTGAAGGAAGAAGGTTAGAAGGAAGAGTCAACAGAAGAGGTAATGCCCAGATGAAGCTTGAAAGACAAATAACAAGACAAATGTTTTCCCATTACAGGCCGGCTCTGGGACAGATGAAGCTTAACAAACTTTTGGAAGTGTAATTGGCTTTGCAGGGCTTGGGTTCTGGGTGTGAAGCTCACAGGGAGAGATATCATTCTTGTAACAGGGTGCAGCCAGGAGGAGGGCAAACAGGGATTTGTAATGGGGTCCAGAACTCGGTGTCCAGGAAAGAAAAAAATATATCTATATATATAGGATGTCCTCACCCCCACAAGTCTGAGCTGGGGGATGAGATACATGGAGCAGGGCCATTGAGAGTTGTTCTGCACAGAACAGTTTTGCGGATAACCACTAGAACAATCATTTAACATATCTATAACCTTTAAGTGGTTTCATAGATATGTTAAACAGCTGTGGCCATGTTTTGAGCCATGGGGATGGGAGTGACTTCCACCCATGATGTAACTGGGAGGAAACTCCCCCTGGTTACAACACCTGCGTGAGAGCTTGGAGATGATTGGCTCCACACCACAGGGCCACACCTGCCCAGACTTACTATGGCAGCCCAGTAAAGCTGGAAGAATACAGGAGTGCTGGCAGCTGTGGCCAATTGTGGGAGGAGTCGGAAATGGTGCAGCAGAGGAAGATTGGCTCTGGGATTTAAACCCAGGCGTGGCAGCCAGGTGTGGCAGCCATGCGGCTTAGGCAGAGAAGAACCATGGACTTCTATTTCTTTTTCTGAGATACGGTACCCGGACTGGGCAGAGGGGAAAGGAAGGATTGTGCACTTGTGGGTATTCTAAAGGACTTTGGGATCTCAATGAAGATATTAAGTCATTACTCTTAAGTTTGTATAACTTTTTACATAAATAAGCCCTTTCCTTTTCACCAATCTCTCTCATTGAGAGACGTCTTTCTCTGGCGGTGGTCAAGGTGAGCCTGGTATGGGGTAGGGAACCCCTGGAGCACAAGGGTGGGTCCATATGGTAATATCATTCAGTAAATTGTTCACCCCCCACCCCCAGGTCTGTTCTGTAACATTCTAACACAAAACCATCCAAATAGCAAAAAATAGCAAAAAGATCTCCCAATAAGTTTTAGATCAGAAGAAGAATTCCTCTAGTCTAAATATACAAACTTGAAGGGGACGCAGGGTCCTTTGTTTATTTCAATCTTTCATGAGTAAGTGGTTAGAGCTGGGATTCGAACTCAGGGGTGTCTAAGCCCAAAGTCTGGCTCTTAACCTGTACGCCCACTGTTTCCCAAGAAACTGGGAAGTAAGGGGTGGAGGGGGAACAGACTCTTGATCTAGGTTTTCTAGTACAGTCTCTGGGTTTTGCCTTCATGCAAACCCAAACTTCACCAAGTAAAATCATGTGGATGACTCCAAGCTACTCTTTCTCATGCTCAATGCCTCATTTTGTCCTTAACATATTTTTGAAATTTGTATTCTTTTTCTCATTTTATAGACAAGGAAACTGAAGCACAAAAGAGCCAAATGGCTTGTCCAGGACCACCCAGATGGTCAGCAGCTCACCTGCACCAAGACAGGACATGAACCGCTTGTAATTACTTTTTTTTTCATTATCTGGTATATTCACTTAACAATAAAAATGCATACACGGGTAGACCACCTACAACTATACAGCATTTTGGCATCATCTCATTTTTCCTCCACAAAGTATGTGCTATTTCCATCTTATAGCAAAAGTTACTGAAAATTAAATGTCAGTGATTTGGTGAGCCACACAGCCATGGAGTTGTTGGGCCGTTTAACTGAACTCACCTCTGACCTGAGTCTGAAATCTCCATACTTGGAAGAAATCCTTTGTTTCTGGATTGTCCTTATTTCCCCAGAGTCAATTTTTAGGCAGAACAATTTAATATGGAAAACCATTACAAGTCACTCTGGAGTTTAATAAAAGGTGGGGGGTGGCATTTGATGGATTAAATATTAGTTCAGCTGCAACTCAAGACTCCATTTTTATTCCCTTAATTAGTAAGCAGATCATTAAACCACACCAATTTGACTTTTGTTGAGAAACAAAAATACTTAAAATGACCACGATGTGAAAGTTTCAAAATATTTACAACAACATTTTTCTGTGGGCTTTAGTATTACTCTTTAGTAGTATCACATTTGATATAATTATACCTCATAAATATCCCAAACTTGTAATGACATCCTTTCAAGAATTATTGTTAATTATTGTACTTGACATGACAAATTAAACATGTTGTTTGACGTAATTACACTAAATAATTCAAAACGTTAATTATGCTTAGAAATAGCAATTAGCATGATTAAGTAAAAGAAACAAACTGTAAGTTTTGTTACTGATTCAGTATCACAAACTGGAATTTTTTAGATTTTAATTAAGATTGACTGATGTGACTTATAGAATTATATCTTTAATCAAGAATGCTGAGACATTTTTAGTGGCTTCATAAGTCCTGGAAGAGACAATAAAATAATAAAGGAGAGAAGAGCTTGGTGTCAAGGGGCAGTTAGAGAGGCAGCCAGACTGGAGTCGAATCTCAACCTGGCCACCGCTGACGGGGTAAGTCTAAGCTAGCCATAGTCTCTACGAACACTTTTCTTTACACGTGGGGATTATATTTACCTCTAGCCTTGATGTAGAAATCAGGACCTTGAAGAGATTTTTTGCAGCATTACTTACAATGGCCAAGATATGGGAACAACCCAAATGCCCATCAAAGGATGAATGGATAAAGAAAATGCATTGAATATCCATACAGTGAAATTCAGGCACAAAAAAGAAGAAAATTCTGCCATTTGGGACAACATGGATGAACCCTGAGAACATTATATGAAACGAAACAAGCCAGTCACCAAAAGACAAATAGCATTGCATACTTCCATTGTATGTGGTATCTACCAGTCAAAGGCAGAGAATCAAAGCATGGCAGGGTTGTTGCAGGGGGTTGGGGGGGAGGGGAAAATGAGGAGTTACCAATCAATGAGCATGAAGTTTCTGTCCAGAAAAGCGCATAAGCTCTAGAGAGCTACCGGGCGACCTGGCACCCATAGTCAACAATGAGATGCTCTGCCCTTAGCAAGCTATCAAGAGGGTGCAGCTCATGTTAAGTGTTATCACCACAATAAAATAAAAGCTGTAAGAAAAGAATAAACTAGGGCTATAATGATATGAAGGGCTTTATATAGTGCATGATCCCTAGGAAGGGCTCAATAAATTCACGCTCCTTCAACCCTACTCATTAAAGGCAGGAGGGTGTTGGGTGTCAAATCCCAGGCTACCTGGAGAAGGAGGAAAGGGGGTATAAGGTCGTTATCCAAAAAGTAAATAAAATCAACCATCTGAAAAGGGGGAGGAATGCTTTCTGTAGGTTTTCTGTAGGTTTTCGTAGGTTGTGAGGACATGGAGAGGTGATATTTGCAAACATATGGCTCCCAGAGCGCCTGGCACTCTGTCAGCTCTTCAGACATGACAATTTCCTGTCATTTCTATTAGAACAGGTTTTTAAACAGAGGCTGGGAAGTGTAGGGATGTGTCCAAGGTTCCAGATAAGCTGAATCAGGATTTGAACCCAAGTCTGAGACCAATAGAGACATTTTGCACTATGCTCTTCTGTCTTGGGGGTGGGGTGGCCTGAACCTCAGCAGCCCCCAGGTAAGGCCACTCCGGGACTTGCTCTCCGAGCATGTTCCATCAGCCCCTGAACGGGCTCCTGCCACCACTGCTGAATTTCACAGATGCCGCTCTCCTCTCTCTCCTTGGAAGTCAGACCAGGAGAAGTAGCTGCCACTTTTATTTGGGTTTTGACAACTTTCTCCTTATTTGTAAAACACTGTGTGATAAAGTAACTTGTCTAAGAGAAACAACTTATTCGACATGTCAGCAGGGAAGAATGACTATTAAATGCACTCATTATTTTTTTCAAATGAAAAGAGACAGAATCTGATAATGATGTAAAGGAGCTGGCAGCAGGAACTTGCTCCCTGGGGAGGTTGAGGAAGGGCCTGACCACAGGGCTCAGGAGGTAGAGACAGGAGACACAGGCCTTGGTCTCCACTCCAGGTGGATTAGGCAGGGCAGTGATTAAAGACTAGACCACTCATCTGCCCCAAGACCTTGAACGTCACACTTCAAATGGGTTTCTGCAGCCAAAGTGAGAGAAGGGCAAAACAGAGATGTTGGAAGCCAATTGGAAATGCTTCTTTCCACCACCCTCAGGCGTCCTTGAGGAGTTCATACTGGAATGCCTTTCTGTGGGCCTCATTTTAGTTCCATTTCCTCTTAAGCTTCATCATTTATTCAGCAACCTAAGTAAATACACGCAATCTTTATTCTTTACTCATTTCGAATGTATAAGGTTGCCCCCTTTTTTGGTATATGTGCATACTACATGAATCGTCCCAATTACAGAAACTTTAAGTGTAGAACCCAGAATTGGGAGGCAGAGAACTCAGGTTTGAGTCTGGCTTTGCTAATTCTATGGTGTGTGGCCATGAAAAAATATCACTAAACTTCCCTGAGCCTGGAGTCCATCATTTGTAGTATCAGACTGTTACATCACAGAAGGAGAGGAAACCCTGACATGGAAGGAATAGAAGAGGCCACTACCCGAATCCAGCTGAGAACTAAGGCAGAGGCAATGGGGATGGAGGAAAGATGAGATGTAAAAAAAAAAAATTCTAAAAGATCAGACAAGACTAGTTGCTGACCGTCATATGGATCAGGACAGTGGCAGAGTCAAGTTTGGTTAACAGGTCTACATGAACAGAGACAGCAGGGAGAGAAAGGCAGATGGAAGGAAATGGGGATGTCTGGGAACAGAGGTTTTCATGTTAAATGTGCTGAATTTCAATGCAGTGAGGTGTCCAGCAGATGTTACTCCTCTAGGCTGGCTTGGCCTTGGGGATGTAAATGTGGGTCACCTTCCCACAGAGGTGATAGCTGGAATGAGTTCCCATGCACAGTGGCATACAGAAAGGGATCAAGAGTTCTGGCATCCATTGTGATGGAATGAGGAGCAAGCGGAGCCAGGGAAAGTGCAAAGATGCAGAATTAGAGGAATAGAAAGGGACCAGAGGGGTGCATTGCCCCAAAGCCCAGAGAGCAAAGAAGAGAAGCAGAAGATGGCAAATAGAGGACAGAAATTGTTCAAAGCAGTAGAGATTTGGAGGAGGAGAGAGAGGGAAGATGTTTGGATGGTCCATGGGGAGTCCTCTGAAGGGCTCTCTCTGTTCTGCCCTAGCCCTCCAATCATCCAAGCTCTCCATGTTCAATGTCAAGAAGAACAGCCCTGTACACTTTATTACTGGGTTTTCTATAAGCTTTTATTCTCAAAAAGGATCCATTTGCCTGATAACAGGAAAGGTTGAAAATTACTGCTTCAGGCTCCTACTCAGTATTGACTTCCCTAACCAAAGTCCTAATGCATCTATGAGCCAACTGGCCATGTTCTCTCCATGCCCACGCGCTCCTGGTGTCCTCACCCAGCACAGATGGTGCCTGTAGCTTCCTCAGACTGTGGTCCCTTCAGATTTGCCTCCTGGCATTTAGTATCACGGCCTCCTTAGCAGCTCTTGGGAAACAAATCTGCAGATAGTGTCTCTTCCAGGTCTAGCTGGGAGGTGGCAGGTGTACACCGATATATCTTCAGGTCAGTGAAGAATCCACAGACAGATTTGGGAATGTGGGTGAAATGATGTTCAGAGGACAGGTACTAATGGTGTTTGGGACAGACCAGCAAGGAGGAGAATATGCTACTGGAGCAGCAAGATTAAGGGAAACGCTGGTCTGTTTTGACTTGTCTTTTCTCAATTGGAGGAAACGTGAGCATGTTCAAAGGTGAACAAAAACTGTGAGGGGAAATAAAGAGCTCACATGTGTTAGAGAGTGGGAGAGAGTGAGCTGGCAGAATGTCTGGGAGGGCATCAGCAGAGGAAGGTCTTAAAGAAGGAAACGCCACCTCGTAGAAGGAAGTAAGTGCTAATTATCACTCAGGGGTTGCTGAAGGAGAAGGGGAGGATGGGAATGGAGAGGAATAATCTGGACACGGGAGGAAGCTGGCTCCCTATCCTTGGCTGGGCATCTGGGATATGTCAAATACAAGGGGAGCAAGGAAGCCTCAGAGTCACATTTTAGGTTGTGGGCCAGCCAGGATTTGAATCTGGATCTGTACAGATCACATTTTTTCATTTATTTTTTTCTTCCCGCCTATATAACCGCCCTTATTTTTTCTATGATCAATACTTTTTTTGTTGTTAGTGAATTTATGTAAGGGCAAGGGTTTTTTTATAAGCCAAGGAAAGTCTTTACATTTTTTGCCTCTACAACTAAGTAAGAAACTGACTTTGTTTCTTGGAATTAAAGAAAACATAAATCAAAAAGTCTCTTCCTCTTAAATTTCCCTTCTTGGTTGAGCACCACCATATTTCTAGAAGGTTAAGTTTGAAATCTCAGTGTGGCCCTGAACTCCTTCCTCACCCACCTGAACACACCCTGGTGCCACCTTCTAAACCTCTCTGTTCTGCCCCGCTCTCCCTTCTGGCTTCAGGTCTCCATCTTCACTGACCCTGAAGACCTTTACTGACTTCTCCAGATTTTCCCTTTGCCCACCCCCCTCCCCTCTTTCACCCCCCATTAACCCATGCAACCTTAGACATTAGCATCTCTGTCTTACTCCCCAAATTCTTCTGTATTTATAGGTCCATACTCACACTGGCCCCACTTTCTGAGTGACCATATATCTCTCTCGTCCGCCCTGGTACAGCTGCCTGACAAACATCCATTGGTCTTCAACCCCTTCTGAAGAACCTACCTAACCTATTTTCCCTCTCTGCCCCCCAGGAGAACTGTACTCTGTCCCGGGGCAGAATTCCATCAGAGAGCGTGTAGCACACGGTAGTACCTCCTCGATCATGTATCTCCTGGTCTTCTAGCCTGTGAGCACCTTGGGCGCTGAGCCATTCCAGTGCATTTTTGCATCTCATGAATGTGTGCTGAACAAATGAAAGAATCAATCCCTCAGGACTGCCCTTTGGTTGAACAACCATGTATTTTTGGGTCTACACTGGAATTTGTCATGAACTCAACCAGAATTAAAGCCTTTATATATATAAACGTAAAAAAAAAAAAAAGAACCCACAAAAACTCCTTTTTGTTTTGCTTTGTTTCCTTGGATGCTTTGTTCTGCCCATCAGAGTTTGGGTTGGAAACTTGAATGGGCAATTAGCATGACAGCCCCGGTGATTACTCCCATAAACTGCAGTCCCTAAGTGGTGGAAAATAGAGGCCTTGGGTAGACTTTGAGAGTATTTCCTTATTAGGAAATTACAGTGATTTCATGAAAGTCACAGAGGAAATGCTGTAACTGAGAAATCGCATGCTGCAACTAATGAGGAAAGGAAAAAGAGCTGTAGTTTTTTAATCTGACAATGCCTAACAATGAAATTATGTATTCAGGGAATTCTGGGCTTGCACTTGGTCTAGCTGAACAGAAAGATGTTCGTTCCCCCGAACCCCAGTGTATAAGAACACATCTGACACGGTGGTGGCTTGCAAATTGTGTCTCTTGTCACTGTAGAAGCACTGTCTCCGGTAAGACTCGCAGTGGGTAGGAGGCTTCTGGAGGGTTAACAGCTGTGCCGCTGAGGTTTCAATCAGTGCAGTGACTTGTCTGAGGATGCCGTGGTCAGGAAGGAGCCAGAATGTCAGCCCAGTCCTGTGTGATTCCCACTGCTCCGGAGTAGTGCCCCTTGGTGATGGGCAGATCTCATATTGTAATCCAATCAAATAAACCAACATGAGCACTGGGAAAATACCTGAGTACTGAAAAACAGGGTAGACGCTCTTTCATGCTCTTTGAAGCTCTCTTCAATAAATCCTTTAACAAATATCTGTAAATGGAGGGTGGGGGGAGAGGAAAATAAAGCTTATAACAAGCAACTCTGCTTCTAGTCCTGGCTTTGATGACAAGTTCACTGCTTGACCTCAGTGAGTCATTTTTTTCAAACTTGACCCCAATCTAATAAGGCGTTTGGGCTTAATAATTTCAACGGTGCATCCATCTCTCACTGTCTTATGTTATGGGGAAGCAGATGGCAGCCCGCCCCCCTAAAAAATGATTCAGGATATCCCTTACTGATCAATTCTTAGATGGGGAAGTATCCTCAGGCGGGGCTGCTAGCAGTTGATCAGTGATCTTACCCATTGATATTAATTTCTAAATAAGTAGATGAATGAATGACTCAATGATCCATTCTCGTATTTTTACTTGGGTTTGATTTTCAAGACATTTGTCTTTCTGTGGATGCTTTATGCATATCCTCCATGTCCTGCTCTCTGTGAACTTGGGCAATGGAAATTGCTGGTATCAGGATAACATTAAAACAAGGCAAGAGATGCTTTGCAAAGGGTGACGGAGTGAACAGCACTTACCAGTGAGTGGCATCTTGGCTCGGTCAAGGCCGAAGGGTGAAAGTCAGAAAAGCTATTATGAATCACAGGCTCCATGAGAGTTGCTGCCTTTTTATTATATCTTTTATGTACAATCTCTTCTTCCTTTAAAGGCAAGGATGTTGCGAATGAGACTTTTCTTCTTGGTAACTGCAAAGGAGAAATGACACATGGTCTAGGACTTCAGTGGAAAAGTCTTTTGAATATCATGCCCAGCATTCTTTTCTCAGGACTAGCCACCGCATTTTCTATTTATTGGAAAATGCCAACCTCCGTTTATTTCAATGCATACCGTTCTGATCTTAATTACGTATCCGACTCCTCTCTCTGATCCTAGGTATTGATAATAATCTCTTTGATTTCTATTAATTCAATTAATCAGTATTTAAGCAAGATTTGTGGATCACGAGCTTGACTCAATGCATTCAGACAGCATGGCCCAAATGCCAGGCGACTCTGGGCACTGGAGATGCAGAAGTAAACAAGCACAGAATCTCGAGCCCTGGAAGGCTTCCCCAGCTGATAGGAAGGGCAAATATGTAAAAGGCAAATGGCCCTTAATGTGATTAGTGCTGTATAAAAATAGAATGCATGGCACAGTGAACCCTAAGAGAAGAGACACCTAATTCAGAATGAGACATGGTTTAGTCAGTACAAACCAAATTAGGTGATGATAACAAAAAGTCCTAAAATCGTATCAGCTTAAAATAAGCCTGAATTTCATACTCATTTCACATGATGATCACTTCCTATTGCATTATATTGGCCTAAGTAAGTCAGATGAACAAGACTGACATCTGGGCTTGTTTAGTGCTCCACGCTGAGGAGCCCAATAAGGAGTGGCAATGGATATTTTGAACGATAATGCAACCTACCACTGGGGAAAATGTCTATCATTTATTGCGGCTAGAACATACGTTTGGTCAGTGAGGAATGAGACCTGTTATTACATGGAAAATAGATAATGGAGGACTGTATAGTACAAAGAAGCTTGAACTTGAGTCTATAAACAATCACAAACTTGGTAGGTTTCTGCCTGGAAATGAGGGTAGTGTAGTTGGATTTCCAGTTTAAACGCATCAGCCTGTCTTTCTCGTGGAAAATGGTTTGGAAGCAACAGGCTGTTGGCAGGAACGAATGAAGAGAATGCTTTTGGAGAGTCGCTGGATGTGTGAGAGTAGGAGGTGAGCCAGGAATGGAGAGGGAAAGAGAGAGAGGAGAGTGTGGGGAGGCGGCTCTCCCTGCACCTGGTGTGGGTTAGACCCATGGGTAGAATGCACTGTTTCCCATCAAATGATATGTTAACACTAATAAAGTGTCTGCTTTATGTGAAAAATACAATAGAGGAGAGATCATTAGTACTCGATGTCAGACTCTGTGAGGCCCCAGAAGATCTGAGAGAGTCTGTGAGCATCTCATCAAAGCTCTTGCAGCTTTGACAACAAGAGGGGAGAAACCACAGCTGGATTTTCTCTGTGATCCCCAGCCTGCTAAAGAGTGACCTGCCTGTGTGCACAGCCCTTCACAGTTCAGTACAGGGAGCTGTTGATGCTCTGGAGTCCCAGTTTGGCTGCTTACAAGCCAGCAGAACATGGCAACTTACTTCATCTCCTTGGGGCAATTTCCACATCAGCAAGGAAGGAAAGAGGGAGGAATGGGAGGAGGAATATAAAAAGGAAAGAAAAGTATGTTAGTCAGAGTTCTTAGAGAAACAGGCCAACAAGAAAGAGAAGGAGAGAGATTTGTTTTAAGAAATGGGCTTACACAATTACGAAGTCTTAGCAAGTCTAGAGCCTGATGGGGTAGGTCGGCAGGCTGGAGACTCAGGGGAGAGACGCAATTCAATTTCAAAGAAAATTTGCTGGCAGACTTCTTTTTTATTCAGGGGAGGTCAGCCTTGGTCTACTGAAGCCTTCAACTGATTGGATGAGGCCCACCCATGTCGTGAAGAGCAATATGCTTTCCTTCAACTTCAACCATTTAAATGTTGGTGTCATCCCAAACCACCCTTACAGAACCATCCAAATATATGGGCAGTGTGGAAGAGCTAAATTGACACATGAAATTAATCTTCACAGAAGGAAAAGAAGAAAGAAAGAAAGAAAGAGAAAAAAAAAAAGAAAAAAGAAAAAAATGTGATACAATGTTAGCTAAAGGCCCAGGACTTTGTAGTAGCTCAACAAAATGTAGCTCATTTAATTCTTGTTATTATCATTACATTTATTTTCATCTGTTCATCCATCCTTACTTTACAAATGATACAGTCGAGATTTGGAGATAGCAAGTCCCCTGATGAAGAAATGCGGGCTCTCTCTTCCCTTTCTCCCCGATTGAGGCCACCCAGTTACCAGGTGCACCTGGTCGTTCATCAGCCTGTGGCTAATTCTGACGTGGGCAGAGCACTCAGGTGTTGCATGTAACTGACTTTATTCCCCACTCAGCAAGGCCACTCAGAACGATGAATCGAAAGTCCAATGGAGCTCGTTTGTAAAGAACAGAAAGGAAGACTGACCTAGTTGGACTTGTGGAGTTGGGCTCCAGAGCTTTCATCTCCACAGAAGGGAAGCCGAGTGCTGGGCTTTGTTTCATGTGGATATCACTGATTCATCTGCTGATCGAACGGGACGTTGTGAACATGTACTAAATATTCCACATGCCTCACATTGCACTGGGCTTGGAGGGACCTAGAGATGTAGAAAACTTCTACAACAGGTATTCAGTTCTTACATTCCTGGCATCTTATTCACCTGTGTGACCTAATTTGATTATTTTATTCTGAGCTGGAGTCAACTGCGGCAGCGATTAGTCTTCCGGTTTTGTTTCTTTGTTTTAACTGATGAAAAGATTGTCGGAGGGCAGGAGACTGCTGTCCTGCTTCAAGAAGACACAGATCAGAAGCTGCAACATCAACGTGAATTCAACTGCTGCCCCAGGTAAGCAATGCGGCGTGGGTCCGACAAGCCAGAAGGCCAGAGGGGTGGAGATGAGCGCCATTCATTCAGCGCATGCGTAGCAAAACCAGATGATAATGTCTGCAGACGCCCGTGTGATGTACCGCCCCCAGGCCCTGCCCCAGCACCCCCTCCGCCCCGCCCCAGGTCAGCCCGCTCTGAAGGCGGAGGGACAGTGCTGCAGTGTGAGAACAAGCTTTGAGTCAAACTGGAAAAAAAGAAGGCCTAGAGTCCCTGTTCCACCATGCCCTTCCTGTATGCTCTTAGGTAACCGATCGCCCACCCTCTGGGACGGCGGGTGAGAATGCTGGCTTGGCGGGGCTTGGCGGGGCTTGGCGGGGCTTGGCGGGGCTTGCCGGAAGGAAAGAGGGCCTGCCTGTCCACAAGGTGCCAGCCGGGGGCCCAGCACACCTCAGTTCTCCAGGTGGGGTGCTCATGCTTAGCACTTTCTCCCCCAGGTGATGGGCAGTACTCCTCCGGGGCTGTAGAAATGAAATGTCTGCTTTACCAAGAACTCAGCTGTTATCTTTCTCGCTGGGAAAGAGCCATTGTCTTTTGGCCTGACATTGACAAAGAGGCAATTCTGAGGACTAATTACAGAACACACCTGGCGAGTGCCTCTCGCGCGTGCCCACAGTTACTGGGGCTATAACGTGATACGCAGCCAACCTTGCCAGGTAGCCCCAAACCTAAGGGACCTGGTGGTAGCCGTTGCCCAGAGCAACAGCGATACCCAGAGGGGAGTCATGAGGATGGATGGATGGGTGGATGGATGGATGGATGGATGAATACAACCATGCCCCTGGCTATCCACAGGGGCCCTCCTCTCTCTCTTGATCTTCTAGAAGCCTGTCTGCACCCTCCAGCCCTGGTGCGTGGGGCTCCTTTCAGGATTCAGCCCCTAATGACATGCTGTCCCTGTCCTGCCATTGCCTCTCTTCCCTTTGTCCAATCTCCGGCTATATTGTAAGGACGCAAAGGTAGAGCCCACAGCAGATGACTCTCTGTAAGGCCCAAGAGCCCTGAGCAGCATCTACACATGGCTGACTATGAAAAATATATGTCAAACACTTTATAGTGTAATATTTCAAGACCATTATTCCTTTAGAGTGTTAGGGAGAAAAAAAAACATTTCTAGAAAAGGAGTAGAGTGAGGAAATGGCAGATCTGGGTGCGAATTTTGACTTAATCTCTGGGAACAGCAGCTTCCTTGTCAGGACACCAGGCTGATGGCAGAGCTCGTTTCAGGCAGGGTGGTGGGGGTCGCACATTCACTACAGTGGAGAGCCGAAGGTGCGCGAGACCCCTGCCCTTCTTCCTGTTCACAGCCAGAGTGCCCAAGGGCGAGGTTTGGTTGTAGACAATGCGCTTTAGGAACTCGGCCTGGTGCCCAGGATTTGGAACCTACCCACTAAGGAGAGCCACCCTGGGGGGAATGGCCTGCTTTCGCTCGCTCCTCTGTCACAGAAGGGTGATGACAAACCCACTGGAATGTGCAGTCTGTGGGGTACCTTCCTGGAATACCATCAATGGCTGTGAACAAAACACCAATTCTTTGGCCCAGGGATGCACTTGCCCTGTGGGCTTTCAGCCTTTCTAGAGACTCATAAATTCCCTGGTCAGTCCTCTGTCCCTTCACTCTGTCACGGTCACTTTTTGTTTCAGGGCATCTGTCCTGTGTTCCTCTATCTGACACCTGAATCCACGTGGATGAAGAAGGCACACACATATCACTTGGCCCCTCCCTCTGCCCTTCCTTTAGCTTGCAACGTACTCTGAGCACCTGCGATGTGCAGATGCTGTGCTAAGCAACATGGAAATGAGGGTGAATGGGCTTCAGTCCTGGCTGGCCGTCGGCAAACTGTGATGAAGACTCAAAGGGCCCAATGTGACGGGGGCGCAGACCTTGTGGGAGCAGAGTTTGGTGTGATTACCTGTACCAGCAAGTGTCTTGGAGAAGATAATGAAGAGTTTACCAGAAGGCAGGGGTAAAGGGAGAAAGTCATGGCAGGCAGAGTGTGTGAGATGTAGAAACGCACGGAAAACTCGCACGGAAAACTGTCCCGTAAAGAGCCAATTATGGTTAAGGCACGTGAAAAGGACTCCATTCTCAGAAAAGGACCAGGTTATGATAGGTACAGTTTAATGATCACCTCCGTCTATGCATTTGAATGGAATCTTACCCTTTATTCAAAATATACCAGATGCGAATACTAATGTTATATCACAAAAAATCACCACCACCACCAACAACAAACCCCTAGAGCTGGGGTTAGCAACCTTACCAACTTCTTACCAACCATATGATTACAGTCAACTTCACCAGCTAAACTGGAATAAGACCAAGGCCTCCTTAGCAGGGCTTCCGTTAAGGTCGCGGGCGGTACGTAGATATACAGTATGTAGTGAATGTGGGGGCAGCCCCATCCCCCCACATGCCGCGCAGTCACGCAGCATGAACAGGACAATGCACCGACACCGGTTTCGGAGACGTACCAGGCTGTGATTGAAACGCCTCCATCTGCACGCTGCCTGAGCTCTGCTGCTGGTTACAGAGCGGTCAGTTTCACCGCCTCCTGCAGCAGAACTATTCTTCCAAGGAGATTACTCTTCAATTGATTTCACAGTTCCCCCGGCACATAATCCCCCCGGCTACGACAGCACGCCGGCTCTTATAAAGACATTCAATACTGCGATCAAATGAAATGTGAGCCCTTGCATCCGAAGTTGAAATAGGCACTGTTTTAGGAGGTTAGAAAAAAAGGAAGCCCCCTGGAATAAAGCTGTAATCAGCATGAACTGTAGCCTCTAATTGCCTGGGAAGGTGAGATGTATTCTCTAAAATGAAACACTAGACAATCGAGATTGTTCGGACCAGCACATCCTCCCACGCAGGAAGACGAAGAAGTGCACCCAGGGAAGAGAGTGACGATTTTAAAAATGTCAGTCGGCAACAGTAACCTAAGAAAGCAGAAAAGTAAGTATGAACCAGAAGCTCCAGTGTTTGCTGTCATAAATAATAAACAAGCACTTCTTTGTCTTCTTGCCTGGGAGGATGGGCTCCTGTGGATGAATGAGTGTGACCCTCCCAGAGGAAAGTGTACAGGCACCTACATTGTATAGAAGGGAAATCGAGGCTCGAAGGGGAGAAGCAACTTGATGAAAATCGTGCTGTTGATCAGTGCTGCTCCAAAGTCAAGGTCTGACTGAACTCGGCATTCCCTCAGCATCATTCCGCTGCTGGCCCTGGACTTTGGAGAGGCCCCACCCACGTCGTTCTCTCAAACACCTGAATGCCCAAATGCTGTAATGAGAGAATGTTTGGGGTGCCAATTATGTGTCAGCCATATGTATTTTTTCTCACTGAATCTTCTCAGCAAACCAACGAATAGGTACAGATACTGTCCCTGTTTTATAGATGAAGACATTCAAGCTCCAAGAAGTACCTTTAGCTCATAAATGAAATACACAGTGATGGGTCCAATTGGCTACAAACCTCTGTATTTATGGTCCCTTCTGTGGAGGATTCTCTGCCCCTGTGTGTCTACCTGGATGCTTCCTTTTCATTGTTCGGGTCACAGTCCCAAAGATCCTGCCTCAAAGGTGAAGGGCTTGGGCCACCTGGACCACGTGGACCATCCCCACTAAGCAGCCCAAGTCCATCTATCCGACTATCTTGTGTTACATTTCCAGTCTCATCAGTACGCAATGTCATCCTATTTGTTTACGGGTGTGTCCCCCTCACTGGAGCTGGGTCTCCATCCAGAGGAGGGTTCAGTGTCGTTTGCTCCTCCACTTGGATGCAGACAAGGATGGATGTGCCCTCGGGGTCTGCCAAACTCGCCCAGACTGACTGCCTTTTTCACTCCTGCAGGGAGCTTTGCTCTTTTCAGGCCGAGCTTGTGCCTCCTGGGCTTCGAGGATCTGTCTGCGGTAAGGGGACGGAGAGGGCGCAAAGCTCACGTGCCTGCTATTTAGGCGCAGAGGAAAATGGCTGTGATTTTCGCATCCTCTGAAGATGAAAATTACAGCTTTGCTCAGGAACTCGTCCCATTGTCTAATCACCCTGCCAGGAAATTCTTCTACAAATCTGACCTAAATTTGTCCAGCTGTGGCTGAAACTGACTTAGTCCTGGGTGGTCCTTGCCGGGGGCGGGGGGTGGGGAAACTGGTGAAAGAATTCTTTGTGTCAAATGACACAACACCCCACCCAGACCTCTCTGGCAGAGGGACGCTGAGGCTTCACACACAGCTACAGCCCAACAGAGTTTGCGGGCTCTTGGGAGGTGGCCGGGGAGCCGCAGACGAGATCCCTGAGAAAACCCCAAAGACCTGGACTGAAGTTCCAGCTCTCTGCCTGCCTCTTGGGTGACCCGGGCCAAGTCATTGAATCTCTGGGAGCTTCAATTTGTCACCAGTAGTGCGCACAAACAATAACACCTGCCTTACAGGTGTGCGAGATGATGGTGGTGAGGTCTTTGTTTGTTTCTTCATTTATTTAAAAAATGCTACTAAATCACAGGGGTTGTGAGTCCAGAGAAGAAAAATGACCAGCCCAAGCTCACAGAACAAATGAACAGAAGAATTCAGAACATCTCTTGCTTCTAAGCCAGGGCATTCATTACCTTTGTAATCCTCCCGAATCCCTAAGACAGGTTTGAGGGTCCCTTTGACATGTTCGTAGCCATCAGGAGAAAGGCTTTTGTTCAGGAGGAGGCTCCAGACGAGACCATTTGAAACCACAGGACAGGCTCCCTGGGGAGGGTGCAGGCCTCGGGGCTCCCTGGCTGACACGTGTCAGGCTCATTACATCGCCACAGAGTCCCACAGCTTCCTCAGCTGCACTTGCTTCAAGTCACCAAGTCCCCATCACTCCTTGGAGACTGACGCCGTGGCAGCCGACAGTGCAAAGACGTGGCCAAGGCTTCAGACGGGGGCCATCTGGGCCTCAGCCATGGGTACAGGTAGCTGTTTCCGACTTCCTCCAGCAAAGCAAACCCAACTGTCACTGGGAGTCTCGATTTCCTCCTGAAATCAGCTCATTTTTTTTTCTCATGATTTTACCTGCAGGCAGGAAGCATAGAATAAATCCCTAGTGCCAGAGGCGCCTTAGCGTGTCGTACAGATGGGGAAGCTGGAGGATGCAAGAGGGGACCGTCTGGCCCATGGACTCTGTGGGAGCACAGGGCTGGAGCCCTGGCCCTGATGCCTGGTGCGGCCTCCTTCCCACAGTGCCAACTCAGGCCAGGCCTGGGTGTGTCTGACTCAGCCATCCTCATGGGCAGGTAAACAGTTTCCCGTCCCTCCTTAGGTTGGAATCATGGAGTTCTTGCACAGTGGGGTTCTGGCCATCCACGTGGCTGTTCTCCTATCCTCTCATTTACCACAGGTGGCCGATACCACTGTGGCTAAAAGCATGGCTCATGAGACAGATGGACAGGGCCTACCACTTGAGCATAGCACTCACTAGTGGTGTGTCCCCATGGAGTCCTGTCATTCCAGTGGGCACCCGGAGCGCTGGCCGAGTGGGCTCACCCGTTCTCCAGGCCGCAGCTCTAGGGACCAGGGTGTTGTCTGCTGCAAGGCACTCAGGGCGTATGATCGCAGCGCAGCCTCCCAGTCTCCTGTCCTGTTCTGTCATTTAGAGGGCACAGTCACAAAGGAGAAGTTGGGGTACCAGCCCTGATGGACCTCTAGCTTCCCGAACGGCAGGAACCACTGAACTGGCCATCGAGATGCAATGTGTGACGGGAAAAGTCCCCAGACGTCTCCCTCATGCTCCTCTCCTTGTCCCTCCCACAAAGAATGGTACTAGCCTCGCTAGGCAAGCTCCGAGTCATGTCTACTGTGCATGGAAGGGTCCTCTGCGTGGGTGTGGCTCTCCCTGATTTGTCCATTTCTGGTTATAGGGGCGACCTGACCGCTCGGCAGGCTGGACCCCAGGCCCCTTCTTCCTTTCTTCTCTAACTGAAGCTATTCCGATGCAGGTTGAGAGATTTAAAGGTATATGTCTTAGGCCTCGAGCATACTCATGACTGGAATTTGTCCCCAGCACAATTCCATGGACACTTCCGTTGCTTTGCTGCCAGGTCATCGCAGCAGAGAGAGGGTGGCCGGGTCAGACACGGGTCCCTCAGTTCCGCCCTTAGTCCCGGGCTGTGCATCACCCACACGGGTCCTGCTCCTGCAGGCTCTGCTCTCGCCGCGGGTCTGCTTCATGCCAGAAGCATTATCCTCGCGCACTTCTTGACAAGCAACTGAAATTCCAGACTGGGGTAGGACAAATGCTGCTGGCTTTCAGTCAGATAATGTGGGTTTCGCCACTGCATGCTTGGGTGACCTTGAACAAGTCAATTGATCTAACTAGGTCTATGTTCTCATCTGTAAAATGAAGATCCGAACAACCACCCTGTCTACCTCACTTGACTGGTATGTGAGATGAACTTTGTAAATGTGTTTTGTAAACTAAAAAAGCCCATCTGAATAAAAGGGATGTGGGGCCACCAATGAAAAACTAACAAGAAAAAAAAAAAGCCGCATGACTTTTAGTTTTGTTTTTAATGCAATGCGATCTGAAACTCAGTGAATATTTTCCTCTTTAAACAAAATTTTCATTGGAATCCACATGCTTAGGAAATTTGGTAAAGACCTTGAGAGATAGGAAAACTTTATATAAGTAGTAATCATTCATTCTTCATTTTATAGTAAGCAGACAAGGTCTGTCCAGAGAGTATCCAGCAATGTAATATGAAAAATAGAGACATTTATTGAAGAAGATACAAGAAACACTGTACAGAGGACAATGACACCTCAGTCCCCTTCAAAGCAGGCGCCTTGGGACCTCACACAGTTCTCCCAATCTCCATCAGCTGCCCCATCATATTTTCCTGAATCTCACCAATGGTCTGAAATCTCTTCCCTTTCAAAGGTGATTTTAGTTTTTGGAAAAGCCAAAAGTCACAGGGTGTCAAATCTGGGCTGAAAGGCAGCTGAGTCACCTGGGTGATTTGATGTTTCACTGAAACCTCTGCAGAAGACATGATGCATGAGCAGGTACGTTGTTGTGATGAAGCTGCCCATCACCAGTTGCCCATAGCTGTGGCCTTCTGAATCATTCAAAAAGTTTCCACGGAGGAATGTTTAAGCTTAACAAAAAATTGGATGCAGATTCATTGCTCTACTCACTCAGTCATTTTGAACATGACAGCCACACAGTACACACGCTCACAGAATGTCATCTACTGACCTCTCTGACTAGTACAGTGAAGTTGTCATTGTTCACATGTGCATTCCACTCCACTCTCCTAGGCTGCCAAGTTACACTGATGTCATGCAAACTGTTCTTGTTATATTAACAAAAGCTGGACTTTTTCCAGACAGACCTTGTACACTGAACCCTATAATATGTCAGACATACTCTGCCAAGTACTAGAGAAAGAAAGGTGATAAGACACAACCCTGGTCCTCAGTGAGCTCACAACCCAATAGTCCAGCATGATAGAATGGGAACCCAGTGTGATGGGAGTGGTTCGAGCCCAGGAGAAGTTACCCAAAATGAATGCTAAAATATATAGAAGAGTAACTAAAGCCAGAGGTGGGTAGGTGGCAATCCGAATGGAGAGGAGGGAAAATGTAAAGTATTTGAGATAAAAGAAGGCTTTGCATCTTCAGGGAATTCCTAAGAGCCCTGCATGGCCTGAGCACTCTCTGCATATGGAGTTTCAGGAGGGAGATTAAGAGGGACACAGGGACATGGAGCAGTGGGGTCTTGAAACTGAGAGGTGACATGTTCTGACCTGCATTTTAGAGAGATCATTTTGGAGACTTGAATTAATTATATAGTGGTATTAACTAGAGACGGAGTTTTGATAGCATCAGAATCATCCAGGGAGCTTGTATTAAATTTAGATTCTTGGACTCATGCCTTCTAAAGCTGAGCCTAGAGATGTATCTTTTGAATGTGCTATGCAGGCAATTCGTGGGAAGCCAAATCTGCTGAATGGTGGTACTCAAGATGATATGTTTGTGTCTCGAGCCCCCTGAACTATAAATGTTGCCTTATTTGGGGAAAGGGTCTTTGTATTTTATCCTGGTTCGTATGACTGAGCCCTAAGTGCTGATAAGGCAGGAGATGAGAAAAGGCAATGTGGCCATGCAGGCAGAGACTGGAGGGAGTGGCCACAAGCCCAGGAATGCAGGGCCTACCAGAAACTGAGAGCAGCACAGAATCCTTTAGATTGAACAAGGTCCCACCCACTCCTTGATTTTGAACTTCTTGCCTCCAGAGATGTGAGAGAATAGATTTCTGTTGTTTTGAACCATCCTGTTTGTGCTTATTTGTTATGGCAGCCGTAGGAGATGAATATGCCAACCAATAGCAATGCTACTTATTCACCTGGTTCCGTGAAGGCAGGGAAAATGGTAGCACAGACTGAGGCAAAGCTGAATAAACTGCTAGATGAGGTTGGTGAAGAAGAACAAAACAATTTGCATAGAGATAAAAACTTTTCTCCCACAGGAGCCGCAGCCCAGCCCTGCCCTTGGCTGAGCTGGGAACCTAGCGTTCTCCTCCCTTCCTCGCCTTCCCTCTCCCCGCCTCACTGTCTGCTTTTGCTCTTGGGTGCTGCAGGTGGATGGACAAACTTAAAAACAAACACGCCCCTTTGCCACAGGAAGCCGCCTTCATCAGCTCTCAGAGGAAAACTCCCAGGTCCTGACAGCCCCAAGAAGCACCAGCCTCTGGCGGTGCAGCAGGCTGGCCAGACAGCTTCGCCCGTGCTGTAGGCTTGATCCCGGGCACAGGGGCTGTGCAGGTCCGAAACCACGTCACCGAGACATGGAAGACCTTCGGAATAGACATTAGGGACTCTCCACATTCATTTTGCTAGGCTATAAAAAAGAAAGTTTCTTAATAGGCTGTGTGTCTGTGTGTGTCTCTGTGTGCATCTGCGTGTGTAGGGGGGTCTGTGTGTGGGTATGTGTCTGTGTGTTTGTGTGTCTGTGTTTCTGTTTCTGTGAGCATGTCTCTGCCTGTGTGTCTGTGTGTGTCTGTTTGCGTCCAGCTCCTTCCTAGAAACTGTTGATTTCAGAAGTACCTTGAATTATACTAACAAAATCTCCTGAGCCTCTGAGGTAGCCCAGGCCCTACTGCGGGCAATGAGGACGCAAAAATAAGGCAGACGCCATGTCTGACCTACATGATGTTCACAGCTCGTGGAGAGAAACCCGGTGTAAGGTAAAAGATGAGGAAAATGGCTTTGGATTCAGATAAACCTCTATCCAAATTCAGGCTTTATCTTTCATTAGTTGAGTGATTATTACCAAGCTATGCAGGTCTTTGAAAATTTAGATCTATAAAATGAGAATGCTAATATCTTCTCTCCAGGTTATTGAAAGGATTTCGTGAGTCCATATATGCGGAACCTTTGATGTAATGTTTGGTATATCCTAGGCTCTCAGTAAAAGAGAACTGCTATTATTTTCTTTGTGCTATAATACAAATGGGCAGATGATTCAGTAAACACAACAAAAAAGAAGGAACTAAGTCAGAGTCAGGAAAAGCTTCCTACTATCATTAAGGAGACTCTTTAAGTGGCTAAACAGGAAGACTGTTGAATCAGGGAAGGTAGAGTCATCGAAAATACTGGCTGTCGTGCTAACCTTGACCTGGCTTCCATTTTAACCATGACCATGCCCTTAATGGGAAGAAAGTCTGTATGGTTTTGTAACTGATGTTAATTGTGAGTTAATGTTATATTCCTCTAATTTCATACTCAAGAAAGAGAAAGTGTTTATTCAAGTGGAGCAGTGTTTGCCCTAAAAAATCACAGTGTACAACCAATCAATTAGAGAATTAAGGCATTACTGGTCATTTTAAGAAGGAGCTATTACACCTAAGAAAGTTTCCTAATAAAATTATTTTTATCCTGTTTAGGACTAAAGAATAAATAAGAAATAAATGAACAAAGTAAAAAAAAAAAACAACAGCTTTTATAGAACACTCTTCTTGTGCATTGCACATGTCTGATTTTTTGCTTAAAAATATATATGTGCATATAATGTATATAAAATCACACTTTCTGAACGGCATAGAGTCATCACCACACAGGACATTTTGAGCAGTGCCTTTGGGGACCGAGTCTCCCGTTTACTGCTTGTGAAGTGTCCCCGAGTGCAGGGCTCCTGCACTGGCCACCTCTGCTCTTGTTTTGGTCACAGGTCTCCCCTGTAGCTCCTCTCAGCGTGCTCTCAGCAAGCCTAACCATGACTGAGAAAGTGCTTCTAATCCTCACAATAGCACTGGGAGGGGAATATCACTGTCCTCCTTTTAGAGAAGAGGAACTAGTTCAGGAGGTTGAAGTATCTTCATGAAGGACATACAGCTAAGAAATGGCAGCTCAAAGCTGAGTCTATTGGACTCCAAGTCTAAACTTCCCACACCAAAGCCTCTGTATTCATCCATTTATTCCCTGAACAAAGCATGTGTGGGTACCCTGTTAGACACTGACGCTTACCCTTTGTGGGCTTCTTGCACCTCTCGTGTATTTTGGTTCTCATGTTCTCTTTGAAGATGTACCAGGTTGTCTACCCTTTCAGCTTCCTGAGCTTGAATATTGGGGGACCACCACCGTGCTCTTTGAAGTACCTCCTATAACCAACTTCCAGTGACCCCCCAACCCTGGCCTCTTTTCTCTGAATGTGTGCCTCTCGCCAGTGTCCCAGCAGAAGGACAGAGCTTGGGTCTACAGTCCATCATCTAAAGTTTCATTGGCCAATGCCAAGCTAAGCCAGACTGCCGCTGCCTCATTTGGAGGGGGCTATCCCTAACTCAGGCTGAGGACTCTGGGAAGATGGATTTTGAGTGTAAAGCAGCATTTCCTCCCCTTCTTCCCAAGTACCTCCATACACCGATTAGGCCCCGCAGAGAGAAGGAGATGAGGCATTCTGAAACAGAAAAGAAGCACCAGGTGTGAAAATCATCCCGAGCTTCAGAACCCACAGACATCGGGATGTATTTTCCGTCTGCTCCATTCAATGAGCTGCAGATTCCACAGTCTACTTGTTTCAATAGAACTTCCTCCAAACACTTCAGTAAATCTCAGTAGTGTGCCCAAATCTTCATGCAAGAGATGCTTACTCGTGGTGCTCCACACAAGTGAAGGCAAGCCTTCCATAATTCATGGTGTGCACTCTTTTAGAAAACTCTTTTTATTAAGGTTTGATGAATAGCCTGATCCTAGTGCACACAGATGATTCAGAAGATGAATCGCTGTTTTAGGAAAAAGCTCAGATACTTCTGGAGGACTTTTCCCATCTGGGATGTGGTGGCTTAGAAATTGGAATGAAAAGGCAGGCAGTGCTTCTCATTTGCTGCCTTCAGAGGAGAGTACTTTTTGAGAAGCCTGAATGAGCTAAGCATTAGGGCTGTTGAGGGGGTTACTTTTTCAAGTGGAAAAGACAACCTAGGACACTAGAGACAGCAGCTGGTCACCCGGCCTGGGATTGGCTCCGGGTTCTACCCCTCATGGACTGCACCCACATGGGACCGGAGCCTCTCTGAGCCTCGGATTCTGGTTTTACAGTTGTGAGGAGTATGTCAGGCAATATGTGCAAAATCTCAACTTCCAAGCTATTCAATAAATGGTTTTACATTCAATGGTAACCAAGTTATCCAGGTAGAAGATCATTTTTACTCTTAAAGAAAAATAGGCCACTAGACTTTTGGCTAAGTGCCTGGTTAAGAGACCAGCAAGCTTTGTGGAGCCCTGTGTCCATGTGCCAGATGTTAGGCTCACACATTTAATCCTCAGGAATGGCAGGCTTCTGAAAAGATATGCTGCCATCCAAATCCCAGAACGCTACCATACTTGGAAAAGGAGTCTTTGCAGAAGTAATTCAATTAAGGATCTTGAGATAGGTGCATTGATCACCTGGCATTATGTGATGGGTGTTCAAGACGCACGGAGGAAAAAGCGACATGAAGATGGGGCTGAGATTAGAGCGATGTGACCCCAGCCTGGGGAAGCCACCAGAACCTGGAAGGCGCAGAGAGCTCCCGGAGGCAGAACATCCCCACTGAATTTCCTACTTCTTATCTCCAGAACTGTCAGAGAATAAGGTGTGAAATGGGTGATAATCTTTTATAGCAGACTAAAGAAGGAATATAGCATCCTTGCTCTGGGCACGTTTTTGAGCCAGAAATCTCAGAGAAGTTGGCCAGTAGCGTAGTTCACCTAAGTTCAGACAGGCAGTAAATAACGGAGCCAAGATGCAAATTTCAGCCTCCCTCACATGAAAATGCACAAATGCTTGTTTGTTTGTTGTTCCTGTTGAATGTCATCATTAAATCACATGTGAAGACTCTTGGTTTGGGGATGAATTATTATTACTCAGAAGTGTTAGAAGGTCTTAATGGACCTCTTACACTCATCCAACATAACCAACATCTGGAATAAATCCGGAAACAACCAATGACACCCTAACTGGCTGATAGAAACACAGATAGTTATTTGGAAGAGCAACGCATCTGGATAGTTCATCTCTAATTCTAGTGCCGAGTAATAAATACAAGTAAAAGCTATGCAATAAGGGTAAGTGCAATAATCAAACACTAAGCTAGAAACCGGAAGACCTGGAAGTTACCACCAGCCCATAACATATGGGTCATATCCCTCTATGATCCAGAAAGAAGCGTTAACGTTTTCTGGACTCCGTCTTCTTCACTAGAAAACGTCGGGGCTGAAATATATTATTTCTCGAGTCTCCTCCAACAAGACCCCCAAGTACCATCTTCAGGAACATTTCTTGCACATATTGGGAGCTTGCGCATATGGCTGCCTTGCCAAAAGCTATTGGCTAATACAAAGTCCAGTGAAAACTTGAAAAATACCGCTCAACAAAGATGAAGTAGAAACAAAATTAAGGTTCATCTCTCACCTTAGCAAACAGGGAGAGATTTGTTTCCGAGGTATCAGTTTGTCCTCTGCCGTCAGCAGGCTTTCCTGTGTCAGGAACCCCTGGTGTGGACATCACTCTGCAGCTTACAAAGGGCTTTCAGCTACTCAGATTCATCGGTGTCCACCCTGGGAGGCACACGGATGTCATCCTGCACTGATAGAGGGGGAAGCAGGTCAGAGCCTTGTCCAAGGTCACACTGCTGGGAGAGGCTAGACCCAGGTCTGATCCCACACCCAGGCCTGGAGAGAAAGCCTCTGTTCTTTCACCGCATTCAGTGCCTACCGGTGGCCTGTGGACCGAAACATTTACAACATCGTCTGTCTTTGATTCGATGGCTTGAGGAAGTGACTTGCAAGCTTGCAGTCCACGTCTCTCATTTAACAGTTAAAGATCCCCATCACCATATGCGTCTTTGTAGGCAGTAGCTTTATTTTATTTCCTAATGCCTGGGACATGGGTGATGCTCCATAGAGGTTTAATGAAGCTGAAAGATAAAATAAATTCAATAACTTGACCAGAATGACCGAGTTCATAGTCTCAGAGCAAAACTCACTACTACTATATGCCTTCCTGTGAGAGCTATAGGGAACCGAGTCTTCTTTAACATGCTTTTTTCAGTTCTGTGAAATGATGAGAAATATACATGGCATAAAAGTTTGGACAACTGAAAATTATAACCTTTTTACATTATAAATTAAAGATGTGTGGCATAGCTCAAAATCACTGTATCTGTGTTTTGGAACAAGGCAATGGGTCATGACAGCAGAACACATTTGGATAAGCTGGAATGTGTCCTAAAATGATATTTGTGTTCTGTACGGATGCCGGGCCCACGGTGTAATGTGTGGTCTCCCTGTTGTGCTGACTGCTTCCTCTGTGTTCTGGGCTGCGGGCCCATCTCCCTACGTTTCCGCTCCCTTCAGCAGAACTGGCCCAGCTATGGAACTGTCCCCTGTATCGTGATACCTCAGAGGTCACTCTCTATAGCATATCAAGACAAGGGCACCCTGTGCAGGTCACACACAGAGAGAGCAGGCACAGGCCGCTCCTCTTGCATGATGCCTGGCGCTCCTACCTCTAGTTCCAGCTCCGGAGGTTGGCACTGAGGATGTTAGCACACAGGAAGGAAAAGACACGTGCCCTTGTAGCAGCGAGGGGAGGAAGGCGGCTGGCTCTCTGCATCTCCCAGGGGATTAGCAAAGCAGGAGAGTAGAGAGCCCTTCTGTGGCACCTGGAGCTAGGCCCCAAGGTGGCTGAAATTCCGAGGGGCGGGGATGAAAGAGGAAATGAGGGAATTCACTGGCAATGCTTCACCGGACCACCTTGTCCAGAAACAATGAGGATTCCAGAGATGAATAGGTCCCAAGGGGCCAGTTTAGTACCATAACCTCCTCTGCCAAGAGAGACGGGACATACTCAAGGTCACCCAGGGAATTTGTGGCAGAGTTCAGGCCAGTCCTGTTAGCTCAGAGTGTTCAAGACTGAATCACGTCTTCCCCAACGATAGTAAATAACAGGGCATCAGGACTAGACAATGAAATATTTAACGTCCTATAGAATTAGGCTTTCCGTTCCCTTCCACCAATCACAAGCCTGGCAAATGGCAGGTGCATAATACGTTGACTCACGTCTGCATGTTCTGCCGTGTTGATTTTAAAAATGGAAAAGAAGAGCCTGGTTTACACAAGCCATTCAAAGTCTCTACATCTGCTCCCCCCGCTCTGCTCCGTGCCATTTCCTACCTTACTCACCCCGTTTTTCCAGTCTACACTCCTCAGCCGGCTTCTCTGATGAGGCATTGCTGCCTCCATTTCTAACTTGGGTCTTGACCCCTACAGACTCCAACACCATTAGTCCTAATTTCTTCATTGTCCAGCCCTCGGAGCCCCTGGACTCACTCACCCACTGAGGAGGGTCAGGGCCCTGATCTGAGCATGGCTGTGTTACACCGAGTCAATTTCAAACCATTTCACTGATTTAAAGAATCATATAAGAATGTTAGAACAGCAGCCCGGAACTTTGGAATCTAGCCTCCCTAATTTACTTTGTAGCCCTTCTCCTATCTTGAGCTACATTTCCCTCATCCTTCAAAGGAGGTGCCGAAACTTGGGTTCTGGCCCCAGCGTTGTGTAAGTTTATGAATTGGAGGGCGTCGGGTGAAGAGGAAGGCCTTTCTCAATCAATGACATCCACCATGAAGTCAAATCCACCATGAAGAAATGCTCTCCCTGGAGAATTAGCCAGCTAAGCAAATGCTCTGTAAACATGAGAAATGGCATTGATTTTCTGAATGTCACAAGCTGTAAACTAATTTATAAAATAAAGAAAAATGAATTATCCTAGCCCACTGAGATCCCTTTCTCTTAGGACTTTTTATTCTTTTTTTGAATGGGGCATCTCAGACTGGAATATTCTGGAGATCTGAAGACCTTCTGAAGAATTGGGATTCTGCCAGTAGGAGAAGAGGTGGAATGGAGCGGCGTCCTCAGTCATGGGCGCCCACTTCCCCAGGCCACAGCTCTCCTGGGGTTGCCGAGGCTTCCATCTCAGCGGAAGGACGGCGCTTTCTCCGCCTGAGATGGACTTGGCCTCTTACCTCCGGGTCCCACTCAGTCAGAAAGTGCCCATCTCTCTAATTCTTCCAATAGCATCTTCTTAAGTGAGCCCCCTGCCTCCCCTCCCGCATCTGTAAGAAACTCTGGGCAATCCTTTCCCCATGTAACAGGCCAACACTTCCTTTGTTATAAACACCTACAAACTAGGCCTCGTTCTCTGAACCAGAAGCCTCCCTCCTCAGCCGGCCACCCAACCTGCTCCTGTCCCCCGCTTTCTTCCTTCTCCACAGCACAGCCAGCGGGCAATGCGGTGCCCTCGGCTCCTTCCTGTGTGATAGCCACCAGTGTCCCCCGTTGTCACCAGAAGCCCACAGGTCTTGGTGTCCAGCGTGGGATCTGACACTGCCCAGCTGATTCTCCCCTTGAATGCCTGTGGGCCTCGGGGCACCTTCCTTCCCTTTCCTCAGGGAGGGAACATCTGGGGGACGTCCTTCCTCACCTGGCTTACTCAAGAAGGGGCCCCCTTAGCCCGCCTTTGGCTGGCTTCTTGCCCCATGAACTGCGAATGTCCAGGGCACCCTCAGGAGAGAACAGCGGCCTCCAGACAAGCTCCCTCCACCCCCAGCCCGTATCAAAAATGGCACCCCAAGACTAGGGGGTGCTATCAATATTTTTACTTCTTGACTTCATGTTTATTCTCTCCACAAACCCCCTTTTTTGTGTTAATTGTACTGGTAGCAGTGATCATTGTAAAAACTGCAATTAACATTTGCATTGTACAATTTTACATCACCTGTATACATTGGGTTTTGAAACTTCAACTTGCAGTTATAAGAAACGATACAGAGAAATTCCATCCAACCTCAACCAAATCCCCCGGTGGTGTTCCAGTCTTGCAAAGGCATTGCAAAGCAGCAGTGTGCTGTCCCAGCCCGGGCACCCGACACAGGCAAGGAGGAGGCATTCCCATCTCCGTGAGAGTCTTCCTTTAGACCCACACCCACAGCCCACCCAACCCACTCCCTCTCTGCCCCCTGGCCCACCAGCCTGTTCTCTAGTTCCAGAATGCCCTTGGCAGAACCTTGGAGGAATGGAGTCATACAGCACGCAGCCTTTTGGAATGACCTGCCTTCACCGTGCACGGTTCTCTACACAGACTCGGCGCTGTTGCACGTACCAGGGGTTCCTTTCACGGCCGGCTAGCAAATGGTGTCATGTGCATACCACAGTTCGCAAAACCATTCCCCTATTGGAGAACGTCTGAGTTAGTTTTAGCTTTTAGCTCTTATAAATACAGCTGTTACGAACTCCCATACTGGTTTCGTGAGAACATTGTTTCATTTCTCTGGAAATTCAAAAAGCTGCTTAATTCCTATAGTAGTTGCACAGTAATTTTTTAAAGGGACTGCCAACCTGTTTTTCTGAGCAATTATACCAATTTACTTTCCCACAATCAGTATATAAATTACCCAGTTTCTGCACATCCTCACAGCATTTGGTGTTATGATTTTTTTATTTTAACCATTTTGACAGCTAAGTGGTAATAGCTCATGTCATTTATTGCAAGTATCCATCTTCATGTAAAGCACTTATAGAGTTTCTAGCATGTAATAGATGCTCAATAAAAGGTATCTTTTATTCATTTAACTACCTTAAAAACATTTAATCAGGATCTATCTTTATAAAAGAGTGCGAATTATTGGGGAAAAAAACAGTAGTAAGTTTAAAAAGTTTTATGTTTGGTTTTATTTAAGCAGCATTGTTTAGTCTAACTAAGAAGTGCCATCCAGGAGATTGCCCAGTCCATGGCCAAAGTCATGTCTATCTCCTCTTGGATTTCTCTAAATGATTCCTACCCAAGCAAGCTCCGCCAAGAGCCAGGAACAAGTGAATGAGGAGCAGTG
>PVJI01017981.1:0-34368 GCA_004026765.1 Micronycteris hirsuta
TGGGGGGGTAAATGCAGACAACCGTACTTGAACAACAATAAAATAATTTTAAAAAAGAAGTGTCAACTTTTTTATGTATTTTAAAGTTATAATGTACAAATACTTATATGAACTCCATGTGTTCCTGATTAATTAACACATATAATTCATTATTACCTTTTATCTCAGGTAATAGTCTTTGTCTTTAAATCTGCTTTGTCTGGTATTAATGTAGCCATTCCCACTTTCTTATGCTTACCCTTTTCATATCATTTTGGATTCTCTTACTGTCAACTCATCCGAGTCTTTATTTTTAAACTGCATCTCTTGTAGACAGCAAAGTCATTGCTCTTTTTCTTCATGCTGTCAATATCTACATTTTCGCTGGAGTATTTAACCCATCATAACATTGAGTATAATTTTTATATGGCTAAATTTAGCTCTATCTTTTCACTATCTGTCTTAGTCCATACAGGTGGCTATAACAAAATACCATAGATGGGGTGGCTTATAAATAACAAACATTTATTTCTCACAGTTTTGGAGGCTGGATAGTCCATGACCAAGGACCAGCAGATCCTGTGTCTGATGAAAGCCCACTTTCCAGTTCATAGTCTTCTATCTTCTCACTATGTCCTCACATGGCAGAAAGGGGAGAGGAAACTCTCTGGAGTCTCCTTCATAAGGGTACTAATCCCATTCATGGGGGCCTCTATGACCCAATCAGGCCTCTCTCTGACCTAATCACCTGCTAAGGGCTCCAAGTCCAAATACCATCATATTGGGGGTTAGAATTTAACATATGAATCTTCCGGAGAACACAAACATCCAGTCTGTAGCACTGTCTGTCCCATCTATAGTAGTTTTTGTTCCTATGTTCCTCCTTTCCTGCCTGAGATAATCAAATTTTTTTAAATTCCATTTTAATTTATCTACTGCTTTTTTAGGAAGTGATCACTTTGCATTGTTTTTTAGTAGTTGCTCTAGAGGTCATAATATATATCCTTAACTTTTCAGTGTCTGTTTGTGGTTAATACTGTAAGAACCTTCATTCCCTCTCTAATCTATCCTTTATGCTGTAGTTACCATATGCATACATCTACATGTATTATATGCATTACAACACACTGTTATAATTTTTATTTTAAATAGGCATGTGTATTATAAAGAAATTAAGAAAATATTTTTAAATATTCACCCACATGTTTGCCATTTCTGGTGTTCTCCATCTCTGCCCAAAGATCAAGGTTTCCCTCCACTATCATGTATTTTTAGATGGAGAGACCTCCTATACCATTTTTTTCTCAGTGCAGGTCTATCGATGAATTCTCTTAGCTTTCATCTATCTCAAAAGGTCCTTATTTCACCTTCATTCTTGAAGGGTCTTTCCTTGGGTATAGATAGAGAGTGCATGTTGAAAGTTCATTGTTGTTGTTCAGCACTTTAAAATTTTTCATTGTATCTGGTTTCGATGATTTGCAGTAAGAATTCAGTGGATTGTCTTGTTAATGTTCTATATGGGGTGCTTTGTCTAACTTTGACTACTTTCAAGATTTTCTCTTTATCTTTTGTCTTTAGTAGTTTGACTACAATGAGCCTACAAGTGGTTTTTCTTTGTATTTATCCTCCTTTGCATTCACAGAACTTCTTGAATCTGTAAATTATTGTCTATCTCCAAATTTTGAAAACATCAGTCATTATTTCTTAAAGTAGTTTTTCTTCACCACTCTCTCTTCTCTCCTGGGTTCCCAAATACACATGTTAGACCTTTTGATATTGTCCCACAACTCACTGAGATTCTGTTCTGGTCAGAATGGATCCTTTCTATTGATCTATCTTCCAATAAGTAATAGGAAGCCTCTAAACACTCATAACTATTAACAAACATCAACGTTAACAGAATACTGGAGTAAGAGGAGCAAATAAAGGACCTGGCTCAGACCCTTCCCTCCTAAACGAAAACCTTGCTCACTTCCCACTACAACTTGGCTTCACCCTGGACTCCTTCTCCAGACCTCTTTTCCATTAGGGGTCTGGGTGCATGCTGCAGAATGGCTGAATCTGGGCTTGCTGCCCTCAGATGCTGTCCCTGCCTGTGGCGGTAAGGCCACTTCCCTCAGAGAAAGTCTCAAGCCTCCTGCCATAATAAATGGGGGTGGACGGAGGACAGATGGGCCTGTGCAAATAGCAGTTGATTGGTGCATCCACAGACTTTTGTTATATTACTCTGTCTTGGCTAGCTGGGCATGTGTTTGAAATTCTTTCTAATAAAATATTGGAAAAAATCTAAAAGGGAAGTGTCTCTCCCAATACAATTGTGGGTTTATTGGGTTTTTTTTATAGGTCTATCACTTTTGCTGTAAACATGCTGATGCTCTCCAGACTAACTGTAGTAATGCTACTACCAGCCATATGGTAACCCCAAAACAGTTTAAGGCAATTATGCATTGTCTTCCCATCTCTATTTTATAGCCCTATTACAACTGCATGTTCAGAGCACACAGTCATTCCACACTGAACTGGATGTGGGGTGCAGTCCCAGAGCCCATCTCCGGGCCTGAGGCTCTCATCCCACCCCTCTTTCTGCGAAGGTTGGATGCCAATGCTCTCTAGGAATTGCCCAAGGCCAAAGGAGTTGCCTTACCCAGGGTCACCCCCAGTACACATCCAATTACTACTAGCTGATGTGCGGTGCAAAGGCCCAGCCCCCTTCAGGAACTGGCTTGGGAGGGATCTGAGTTTAGCCCATTCTCTCTTGTATGAGTTTTCTGTGGCTGCTTCAATAAATTACCAAAAACCAAATAGCTTAAAACAACAGGAATTTATTCTCTCATGGCTCTGGAAGACAGAAACCCAAAATTAAGGTGTCAGCAGAGCTATGCTACCTCCAAAGGCTCTAGAAGAGAACCCTTCCTTGCTTCTTCCAGTTTCATGGGGCTCCAGGCATCCCTAGGCTTGTGGCTGCATCACTCCCATCTCCGCCTCTACCTTCACATGGCTTTCTCCCTTGTGTCTGTGTTTCTCTTATGTCTCTTTTAAAGACACTTACTGTGTTTAGGGCCCACTTGGATAATCCCAGCATGACCTCATCTCGAGACTCTTAACTTCATCACATCTGCAAAGACCCTTTTACCAAAAAAGGTCACATTCACGGGTCTTGGAGTTAGGATGAGCACCTATCTTTTGAGGAGCCACCATAACACCCACTACACCTTGAGAGCCCAGGCTCAGGCCTGCATAGCCAGACCCCAAGTAAGAAGACAACACTAAGGAGCAGGGCCCACAGCCAAGAGCCAAGTGGGGAATCTCCCTGCCTTTTCTCAGTGAAAGACCACTGTGAGCCCTGCTCCCCACAGCTAGAAGCACCCTAAGTGGGTATCTCAGCTCTCCCCCTAAGCCAGAGCAGGCATGTTGAGGACTTCTCCCTAAGGCCTAGGTTCTCCTGGTTCTGTAAAGAGAGGTAGAGCTCAGAGGCAGAGAGGTGCCTAGCTCCTGCTCAATTCCCAGTGGCCTGATGCGGGGGGAGGGATGGAACATGCAGGGTGCTGGTTTTCCTTGTTGCTCTTCTTTGATAGGCTTGTTCATAGTCCCAACTTTTCGAGGAACTCATCCTTGTCAACAGAGCATGTGCCCCCAGTCCGCCCTAGATTTCAATCCTGTTGCTGCCACATGGACGTTGACCTGTGGGAAAATACAGGCTCCAATGCCTACCCTGCAGACAGGCTTGCTGATCACATGGGGGGACCTGAGGGAAAGACAAATGCACCCAGCAGCTCTTCACTTCCGGCTCTTACCCTCTTTCCCTTCCACCTATCTGCACACTGCCCTCCCCCATTCCCTCTCACTGTCCCTCAGTTTCTCATCTCTGCCCTCTGGCTCAAGTGGCATGGTCCCTTACTGGGTGGCCATGGCCTGGCCATTTGCTGCTGCTAGCTGCCCCACAAGTGTTCCATAGATCCCAGACGGAAGGACTGATAATTGGATGGACGTAAAGCCTAATGTTGCCCCTCCCCGTCCCTTTGGGGGGCTGCAGGGTCTGACTACTGAGACCAGAGCCCTAGAAGCATCAGGACCGGGAGCAGAAGTGCTCCAAGGTGCGTGACGAGCCAAGACAGAACCCCCGCAGGGCGCGCTGGGGCGGGCGCGGGCGGGCCGCCCTCCTGCCGCGCCGCGCATGCTCCGTGCCCCCCTTCCCACGCTGCCACCACCCCCGCCCAGCCTGCTCCCTGCCCGAACGTTGGTGCTTGACGGACGGACACTGACGGACGGGACTGCCGTGCAGAACGCACCTCTTGAACAGTGACTGGGGACGAGGCCGAGACCCTTCCGGAACCCCGCCGCCTCCTGGGGGCGGCCCCGGAGGGCTTCTAGGAGGCGGCAGCCTTGGCCTCAGGCCTGCTGGAGGCTGAGGGGCGGGGCACCTTCTCCGCAGGTGGCGAGGGGGCGCGGGAGCCGCTGTGACCGTCGGGACGCCCTAGGAGGCAGCGAGCTCGGGGAAGCTGGCAGCTGGCCCTCGGGGCTGCCTCTTTCCTGGGCGCCCGGGAAAGGCAGGCCAGGTTTTCCAGTCTGTCTGCTGACTGCAGTTCGCCACTGGGCCAGCAACAGCGCATCCCGTCGCCCAGTCGCCTGGTAAGTTTGGACTGTACACCTCTTCATGTGAGAGCGCCAGGCAGGCTGGCACAGTGATCATGGTTGCAGCGCTACTGCCTGGGGTGCCCGGCAAACCCTTGGCAGGCACAGGGTTTGGGGGGTGGGGATTGTGCCCTTTGGCGGTGGTGTACTGATGGTGAGCAGCAAGGCATGGGAAGGCTTAAGAAAACGAAGCTGAGGGCGGAATGGAAGGCCCACAAGGGCAAGAGAGGGACTGCACTGAGCTGTACGGGGACTGTGCAGGAATTGTGCAGGGCTGCCCTGCAGGGCCAGTTCTCACAAATGCACGCTGAGCTCCCACTGTGGGGCCAGGCTGCTGCAGACATTCAGGATATATCAGGAAGCGAATCTGCTAAACTCCCTGCTCGGTAAGTCCAGTTCTAGTGACAGGGCGCAGACAATAAACGGTAAACGTTTTAAAGAATTATAAAGTATATTACACAGTGGGAAGTGTCACTGAAAAATACAGCAGGGGAAGGGAGGTGGGGTGTGGAATTGCTAGGTTAAGTAGTGTGGTTAGAAGGTGACATTTCTGAAAAACTTGAAGGAGGTGAGAGAGCCAACTAGGCCAAGGGAACAGACGATGCAAAGGCCCTGAGGCAGGAAAGACCTGGTGTGCAGGAGGTAGAGTTCAGAGACCAGTGTGGCTGGAGCAGAGAGAGCAAAGGTGTCAGAGGAGGGTCAGGAGAGGTAAGAAAGGGCCATGTGGGTTTACTCTGAGTGAGATAGGCACTTCAGGGAGGGCTCTAAGCAGGGAAGGACAGAACCCCACTAGGAGGTGACTCTCTTTATATCCAGGTCAGCCTCCGTTTCCTGAGGACCGAGCCTGGAGACACCAGTTGCAGGATTGCTCCTCAGAGGGCTTTGCTCTGCCAGGCCACATGGAGAGGGCCCTGGGCTGACCTGTGGCAGTGCTCAGGCCAGACCTCAGCTCTGGGCTGAGGCTGGCCTCCCCAGGCCCTGGGTCCTCCAGGCTTTCCACCAGGTGTGTGGCAGGTGATATGCACTTCAGGGAAGGCTATTGGCACCGACAGAAGGCAACTGGGGTTTCGAATCACTAGACCCCAAAGGAAGTTCCACCCGGAAGAAAGAAGACCAGGCACAGTGGTCATGGGTGTCCTTCCTTGTGGATGAAAAAGCCGCAGTTCCTGATCCAGCATGAGTGGGACTGCTGACTGCTTTTCTGGTTGTTTGTTTGTTTTCTGTTTTCTTTTTCTGAGGAAATAGCCCCACCTCGTGGTCTTTGGGAGGCATCAGCCCCCTGGCCCCCTCTCCTGCCTTAGGGCGACTTCATTTGACAGCACTGCTGTACCCCCACCTCTCCTCTCCTCCCCCAGGATGCCGGCAAGTGGCTCCTCATTCTCAGCTTTCCCTCAGCCAGGTTCAGTGAAGGGGTGGGAGTCTGCCTCCTTCCTGGGGGCAAACCAGCCCAGGAGGAGGCTGGCAGGGCCTTACCAGTTTCTGGCCTGGGGCACTGTTGTCTGATGGACCCTCACCTGCATGCCCAGTGCCTGGTTTCAGAGAAAACTAAGCTTCAGGACCTAGGATTATCCTTCAGTTTCTCCTCTACTCTGGGGCCCAAGGTCACAGTCTCTTAGGAGAAGCTACATCTGGCTCTACAGGCTCTTTCTAGATTGTTCCTTATGTATGTGCTAGGGAGTATCACCCCATACCCACCTGGGGATTACTTGCACTTCATAGTCTGTGAGGACAGGGCTTATCATGTCTTTCTTTCTGGGATTTGAAAGTATGCTGGCTTAGGGGGACTAGGTCTCAAGCATAGACACTGTTGTGGCAAGCACGCATCATGGCTGGCATCCTCAATGCGCCTTGTGGTGTTGAACTTAAGTGTTGGTCTCCATCTACAGGTGAGCCTGCCCATGCTGTTTCTCTCATGTAGTCACAGCTCAGCAGCTGCTTCTCTACCTGGGGCTTGGGCCCCAGTATGTCTTGGAGTTTGCTTCTTCCTTTAGACTTTTCTGTTTTCCAAGATGGATCATGATCTGGCAGTATAGCCATGGAAGGGAGAAAAGAAGCTCATGCTGTTTTTCAAAACAATGTGATGCTGCCCTGGCTGGTGTAGCTCAGTGGATTGAGCGCGGGCTGGGAACCACAGGGTCCCAGTTCGATTCCCCGTCAGGGCACATGCCTGGGTTGCGGGCCAGGTCCCCAGTGAGGGCCATGTGAGAGGCAACCATACATTGCTGTTTCTCTCCCTCTCTGTCTCCCTCCCTTCCCCTCTCTCTGAAATAAATAAATACGTAAATAAAATAAAATAAAAAACAATGTGATGCTAGTCTGAACACCCTGGTTAATATCACTGGTCTCTGCCCTGCCCCTTTAGCTTGTCAGGTCCCCCAGTGACTGACAGTGTGTCAGAATGAAACATGTGATGTGTGGACATCAGAATGATTACTTAACAGTGACACCTCTTGCCACCCCTTTTTTGTTGAGACGAGATTAACATAAAATAAAATTTACCATTTTAAAATGAACAATTCAGTGGCATTAAGTACATTCACAGTATTGTGCAACCATCACCACTATCTAGCTCCAGAACATTCTCATCATCCGTGGAGGAAACCTGATAGCCATGAAGTAGTCATACACATACTGAGTACCTCGCTGCCCCTGGCACCCACCGATCTGCTCTCTGACTCTCTGGATTTTCCTATTCTGGACATGTCATATGTTTTATGAAACAGGATTCTTTTTAAGAGGAAGGGGAAGGGAGGGAGAAGGAGAGGGAGAGAAACATCTGTGTGAGAGAGAAACATTGATCGGTTGCCTTTCATACGCACCCTGACTGTGGACCAAACCTGAAACCCAGGCATGTGCCCTGACTGGGAATTGAACCAGTGACCTTTCGCTTTGCAGGATGATGCCCAACCAACTGAACCACACTGGTCAGGGCGAGATAAGATTTTTTTGTTGGCATGTCACAGGACACTGATATTCAGAGAGCTGAAAGGCAGAATTCTTTCTTACTTACATCTCCAAAGGACAAGAGTCTGCCATGGGAGGGGGGTGCACCTGGAGTAGCATGCTAGTTTCCATGAGGTCCCTCTGGGCATAGGGGCTGTCCCTAGTTGTCTGGTACTGCCCCTGGCCCCTAAGTGTGGGACCCCAATAAGGGGACTGGGGCATGTTTAGTGGTCCCAGAGAGAAGGCCCCTGATGAGGGAGGTAGTTGGGATGGGAGTTTAGCAAACTGCCCTTGGGCAGAGAAAAGAAGGCTTTTATTTTTTTATTTTTTTTAAGATTTTATTTATTTATCTTAGAAAGAGGGGAAGGGAGGGAGACAGAGAGGGAGAGAAACAGCAATGTATGGTTGCCTCTCACATGGCCCTCACGGGGACCTGGCCTGCAACCCAGGCATGTGCCCTGACTGGGAATCGAACCGGGACCCTCTGGTTCCCAGCCCGCGCTCAATCCACTGAGCTACACCAGCCAGGGCGAGAAAAGAAGGCTTTTAGTCATAACTTCTAAACTAGGTCAAGACAGCTCTCGTGAAATATTATATTACATCATATAAATGGAATCATACCATCTGTGGCCTTTTGTGGGGGGGGGGCAGTTCACAGAGCATTATGTCTCCAAGGTTCATCCACATGGTTGCATGTATTAATATTTCATTCTTTATGGCCAAATAATATTTCATTGTGTGTATGGACCACATTTTGTTTATCCATTCATCAGTCAACGGACATTGAGTTGTTTCCACCTGTTCGCTCTGGTGAATCGTGCTGCTAGGAACATTCATATACAAGTTTTTATTTGAACACCTATTTTCAGTTCTTTTGAGCGTATATCCAGGAGTGGAATTCCTGGGCCATATGATAACTGTGTTTACTTGTTGAGGAACCATCGAGTTATTTTCCCCTTTAATGTTGAACCCCATCAAGCAAACAGACAAATAGAGATACTAGTCTCATGAAGCCCAGGTACCCACCTCTCAGGGTTGGCAGCGGTCTCTAGCTCACTTTATGTGCTTGTTTGCCTTTCTGTCTGTCTGTCTGTCTCTCTCTCCCCTTTGTTTTTGCCAAATATTTTAAAGTAAGTCTGCAGGCCGTTTTTCTCCCCAAGTGCTTCAATGTGCATATCTTGACAAGGACATTTTCTTCCATGGCTCAGTGCCATTACTGATCCAACACACGAGCAGCAGTGGTCCCCACTGTCCTCTGAGAGTTGCTCCACGGCTGACCCTCCATACCCCACAATGCCTTCGCCTCCTCTATTGTTCATACCAGCATCTCATCAAGGACTCCGCTGCACTTGGCTGCTGGCCCCTTACATCTCTTTTCATCTAGAACAGTTTTCCTATCTAACCTCCTGTTTCTCCTATGAAACTAATTTGCAAAAGAGACCAGGGAACAGCTCATCTTCTGGGTTGGGCTAGGTGCTTCCTTGTGATGTCTTTATCTGTTCCAGAGATCCTCTGTAAACTGTAAGTCGGGTCCCAAGGCTGCATTAGAATCAGGTCAAGCTTTGGCAAGAGCCCTCCTGGGCCACCTGAGCACTCCCCAGAGGTATGTCCTACCTCTGTGCCACCACTGTTAGATTAGCTTTCTCTCTTGTGACCAGTAGTAAGACATTCTTGTGCCCAGGAAGACATGTTGACATTACACGGATGTTGTTCTTCCTCGTTCTTTCATCTAATGGATTTAGCATCCACTCAACCTTAAGGGATTCTTTCTCTCTGATTAATACAAGCTTCTTCATCAGACACATGAATTTATTTATTCTGGGCCAGGGTTGGCTGACAACTCATCATAGAGGATAAGGGACTTTGGGGCAATTTAAATGCTTTGGGGACTCTGTCCCATCGCCCTCTCTCCTGTTGTACAAACAAGCTGTGCTCACCTAGAGGAACATAAGAAATAGTCTGGGCCCATGTGCCCACCATCCACAGCCTTGTTCCTCTGCTTCTCTGCCTAGGACTTCCACCTTTTCATCTCCAGTTGGGTGAAAATAGCATGCTTAGGGCAAACTTTCTTCTTCCCCACTGCCTTCTGGCATTAAGAACTGATGTGGAGAAATCAGAGTGTGTCACCAACAATGTCCACTTCGTCAGTGACACGCTTTTCCTGCCCTTAGTGTGAGCCCTGGCTCCTTCTTGTCCCCAAAGGGCCCACATGGTCTCACCTTCTGCAACAGACAAGTAGAGAGACTAGTTGCAACCTTCTACAACACCCCCCCCCACCGCCAGTTTTCAACACAACGAACTGTAGGCTATCTGCACTTAGGCTATCTAAGGGCTGGATATGGGCTGTGCCCTTGGCCTGAAACTCTCCTTACTCACCCAACCTTCAGCTCTTAGTCTGAATGTTACCTGTTCAGAGAGCACCCCTCCACCAGCTATTGTGGGTCCCTTCATTGTGCAGCTCACCAGCCTGATCTTTCTCTTTCCCTTGAAAGAAAGTCTATTTGCAGGTGGAGGTGGTATGTTTGGAGTTTTTCTGTAAGAACCCTGACCTGAGAGGAAAAGAGGTTGGCAGTGGAGCTTCCAGGGATGGCTGAAATGTTGAGGTCAGGGATACTGCTCACATGAGAAGAGGGCCAAGAAAAGAAGGAAATGAGAAGAAGAAAGGAAAGAAAAAACACACTCCCTTGAAAGCCTGGTTAGCTGAGCCGAGCCTGAGGAGGGATTAAATCTGTGTTTAGTGATCCACTACATGGGTGAGGAGAGGGGATACAAGCTCAGTTTGGGAAAGTGGTGTGTGTTGAATTTTGTCTCCAGTAGCTGTGAATAGGACCTGATTTGGTTGAGGTTGTACTGGAGTGTGTGGGCCTTATCTCACACCTGGCTCTTTCCACTTCCCTTAGCTTCTCGGTGCTCCTTCCATGGCATCCATTCTCCTGATGACCAGACGGAAGGTGAGTGGGGTTCCCCAACTGTGGCAGTCCCTCACCTCAGCATCTCCCCTGTGCAGTCTCCATCTGCCATCTCCTCGTGTCCCAGCCTCACAATTCTTGAAACTCTGAGCCTCCCCCAGCTACTGAGTTCTTCAGCAGCCCCCTTCCCCATCTTCAGTTGCTGCCACCTCATTCTGGGACCCATGAGGGTGAATTTTCCTGCAGCCTCAGGAATGGCTCATTTTAGGTGCCAGTGTCTTTTGAGGATGTGTCTGTGTACTTCACCAAGACAGAATGGAAGCTTCTGGATATCAAGCAAAGGATCCTCTACAAGCGAGTAATGCTGGAGAACTACCGCCATTTGGTGTCACTGGGTAAGGACCCCACATAGACCTAGTGCCCCCTACTCTGTCTCTGAACCCAGTTTATTTCTGAGTTTCTTTGCTTGTTACTGTGATGCCAAGAAGAAATGCATTTCCCCCACTGGATCTATAATCCTTTGCAGCTCAGCCTTTGTCTCAACAGGGCAGTTTTTATTCAGTAGTTCAGACCTGTATATGTTTTAGGTAAATATGTATCCCCCGTCAAATTTATTTTGCATATAAATTCATAGGTTGACTAAACCACTTCTACCCAAAAGATAGGTGCAAACTACCCTATGCACTATTTGAGACTTAACTCATTTTTACCAGGTTGCATTCCACATTTGTTTCATGTTACAGAGTTTAGAAGCATTGAGCCACAGAGGGCCTGGAACAAGGCATGCAGAAACCGGGGTAGGAGCCAGGGTAGGCTCCCCTGCTGTACCCCACTGCCTTTGGGGTTAAAGTGCATCCTCTTGCTCCAGTTTTTTTAAGACTCAACAGATTTCACCTCTGTGATTTACCCCCACAGAGGGAGACTATCTTCTTCAATGGGTTCTTTCTGACCCTCACCAAGAAGATCTGGGGTTCCCAGGAAAGTTCCAGAATCCTCACCTGAGTTTGGCATAAGGAGCTGAGACATCTGCTCTGTCTGGTGGTGACCCAAGGGGCTTTAGCTTTTGGGGTGCAGGCAGCCCCTCAACTCTGTTTGCTTCTTGACACTCCCTAGGGCCTGTGAATCCCTGCTCTAGCCCTTCATCTGTGCCTCGGGGTGTCCACACACACACAGCCCCCTACAAGCCTGCTACCCTCCCTGCAGGCCAAATAATACAATAACTTCTTTATCCTCTTGGCCCAAATCACCAATTAGTTAAGATCCCCTGTGCCTTCCTGACTTCTGTATACTTAAAGCCCTTTGCTTCCTTAGAGGGACTCTGCCCTTTCTCTGGACCCACCCAGTGGCACTTTTGAGAGAGTTCTTTGTTCTCTGTTCCTGAAGATACTGAGGCTGGGCTGAGTTCAGGAGTAACTGATCCACTTCATTTCCATGGACAGGACTTTCATCCTCCAAGCCTTACCTGGTCTCCCTGTTGGAACGAGGGGAAGGGCCCTGGGCAGCTGACGTCAACAGGAGAAGGGCTGCCAGAGGGATACAGGCAGGTGAGTACAAGATGCTTAGTATTTGCAAAGGCAGCAGCCAACAGAGCGAGGCGCAGCCACTTTGGGTGGAAAATTCTCTTTTGTGGCTGATTTAAATGGCCCAACGAGTTCTCCCCATGGAAGCACCAGATGAAGGGAGCACCTCCTGCTGTCTCAGATCACTTCTTCCCTTCTTGCTCTCCTGTCTGCCTGCCCACAATCATCTCCTGGTTCATCTGTTTTCAGCCTTGGCATGAATGTGAGGGTGGAGAACAAACCCTAAATAGAGTTCCAGGGAGGGAGCAACACTAGTTGGTGCTCTCTGTATTTACAGGTGAAAGGATCAAGAGGCACACATTGAGTTCCAAGGAGAAACGTTGTCCAAAAGAATTTGCAGGAGCCAATCTTCAGGGTGGCAGCAACGGCCAGGTAGCCAGGCTGCCAGAGGAAACATTGGAGCAGAAACGAAAACAAGCTCGTTCTTCAGAGACAGGTTCCAGCAGGGCTGACCATCACAGGGAGGAAGACCAAGGCAGCTCCTTGAGTGAGGATAGAGAGATGGTGCAGAGAAGTAACCATAGCATTAGGCAGGATTTGGTCTCCAGGCCGCAGTGTTCCAAAGGTGCAGAGAAGCGGTACCTGTGTCAGCAGTGTGGGAAATCTTTCAGCCGGAGCTCCAACCTCATAAAGCACCGCATAATCCACAGTACCGAGAAGCCCTATGAGTGCTCTGAGTGTGGGAAACTCTTCCGACGCAGCTTCGCCCTCCTGGAGCACCAGCGTATCCACAGTGGCGAGAAGCCCTACGTGTGCGACGAGTGCGGGAAGACCTTCACACGCAGCTCCAACCTCATCAAGCACCAAATTATCCACAGTGGTGAGAAGCCCTACAAGTGCCCAGAGTGTGGGAAACTCTTTCGGCGCAGCTTTGCCCTGATGGAACACCAGCGCATCCACAGTGGCGAACGGCCCTATGAGTGCAGTGAGTGCGGGAAGGCCTTCAGCAGGAGCTCCAACCTTATTGAGCACCAGCGTACCCACAGTGGTGAGAAGCCCTACACATGCAGCCAGTGTCCAAAAGCCTTCAAGGGTGTCTCTCAACTCATTCACCACCAGCGCATCCACAGCAGGGAGAAGCCATTTGAGTGCAAGGAGTGCGGGAAGGCCTTCCGGGGGCGCTCAGGCCTCAGTCAGCACCGCCGGGTGCACAGTGGTGAGAAGCCCTATGAGTGCAGTGAGTGTGGGAAGACGTTCAGCAGAAGATCCAACCTCTTCAAGCACCAGGCAGTTCACAGTGAGGAGAGGCCCTACGAGTGTCAAGACTGCAGGAAGGTATTCCGGAGCAGCTCACTCCTCCTGGACCACCGGCGAGTGCACGAATGTGGGAAGGCCTGTAGCAAGAGTGGTGAGAGGCCTTGCACGTGTGGCAAATGTGGCAAGTGTGGCAAGGCCTTTAAGATGAAATTGCAGCTCCGTCACCATCAGAAAATTCGCCATGGAAGGAAGGATTTGGAGGAGAGTGAGTGTGAAAAAGTGCCAGCCTCCTTGGCCCTCAAAAGTCCCACTGAAGAGCCCCACCCTGCAGATGAGAAGCAAGGAATAGATTCTGAATGCATGGCTACCCACAGTGCCATCTGACAAGGTTGTCCATGGGAGGGCTGGGTGCCCTGCTCCCCTCCATTCTGTCATTGATGATACAGTTGAGGCAGGGACTTCACTGTAGCCTCTGCCCTGGGCTAATGACAGGCTGCCATGTATGTGCACAGGCATGCGTACATGTGGAACCAATGTGTGAGCTGCTGCAAGAGCGCTTGCACACCCATCAGTACTTTGTGCTGTGAGCAGGAGGAAACCTGTGAGTAGAGCCACCCCAAGGGCACAAGAACCTTGAGTTAAGGAGAGATGGTCTGTTTTCTTTTGTGGGGTCATTTGCTTCACCCCAAAACTTGTTAGCATTTCCAGGTAGAAGATACTGAAAGCACTTTAATCCTTTAAGAACTTATAAGTGGAAGGGACTTGAGAAAATTCAAAATTGTGAGCTCTACAAGTAGGCTGTGGCTTGACTGTGACATCCTCAAAATTCATCAAGAAATGGTCTGAAAATGGACTTGGGAAAATGCTCTTGTGGACTGTTCATGCCTGCATTGTCAACCTCTGCTCTGTGAGAAGGCACAGGCCACCCTGCTATCATGTTGAGCAGTGATCCATTCTTTTTTCAGGCCATTTGTCTTTGTGCCTGAAAACTACAGCCTTCTATGTGTGTCCCCAGTTGCTGCTTCTCAGAGGAGCAGCACCCAGGCCCCATCTTCTCAGAGCTCAGAGCTCGGGAGAGGGTGTCTGGGGGATGATTGGCCCGGGGCCTGCATAGAGAATGAGGTCCAGGGCCTCAGCATCTCCTCCCCAGAGAGGAGCCCTTTTGCTCTGGTCCCTCAAAGCAGCAGGCTCCAGGCAAGACACTGCAGCATGGCAACATTTGCCACCAGCTGCCCTGCTGCCTTTAGCCTCCTCCCTGCCCACCAGACCCTCAGGCTCACCCCACCTGCTACCTTCTGCCCTTCCCACCCCACCAGCAAAGACCACCCTGGCTTCTCTGTCCTTCCTCCCCACCCTCAGTGCCTAAAGTTTCAAACTTAGCTGCTCCCCACCCCCACCCAAGCAGCCACCCTTTGTGGCTTGTGCCCATCAGGAAGAAAGCAAAGACGGGTTAGGAATTTGCACAGAGAGTGCCCAATTGTGGTTCTCTCATTGGATTTGTTTTCATATGATATTTCTTAAAATATTGGAGGTTCAGTTGCTTTGAATGTTTTTGCGTTTGGGATAATGTAAGTTGAAGATTGAGATTTTTGCCATATGAGAGTGTCAGGGAATAGCTCCTGAAATAAGAATCCCACTCCCCACCCCCACCAACCCTCTGAGAAGTACTCAGACAACAGAAAAAGCCCTCACCTCCTGAAGCCTAACATATGATGGGTGTGGTGGCAAGCCTAGTTATTCTTCTCACTCCTCCCCCTTAGCCCTGTGGAAACTTCAAAGTGCCTTCAAAGGGCACTTTACTGCAGGCTAAGGGGAGTTCTCAAAGAGAAAGCTCACACTGGCCAAGAGGCAGCTGCTGGCAGGCTCTGTCCTGTTCCACCTGTGCTGTCCCCAGAGCTGGGCCCAAGAGTTATGCCCCTTGGTACTCTCAACCTAGCATCCTGGTTAGCTTGCCACCTCCTTCCAGCCCTCTTTACTCCCAGGGGCTCCGGTCTGTCATACAAAGCACCTGAGGACAGACAGATGGTAGGTGTTCTGCAGGCCACCCACCGGGCCTCCAAGGAGCAACCTTACCTTCTCTGCAAGATGGGGGAGGGTCAAAGACCCATCAGAAGAATGTGGGAAGACTGAAAGTACAGGATTCCTTCTAAACGTGCTGCTTGGAGCTCCAATCACTAGGACTACTCCAGAAGTGAGAAATATAAGTGGAGGTGTAGATATAGATGTTTTATATAGATATATTGGAAGGATTTTCCATGCCTTTGACTTATGGGAAGTTCTTGTAATTTGCTCTTATCTCATAGCCTCCTTCACTGGGCCCATAACCCCCTCGTCCTTTGACTGCCTTCTGCTCTGTGTGTCACATCTATCTTTGTGCCCTAGTTGACAAGCCCAGTGCTTGGTAATTAGTAACTGCTTGTGAAATGAATATTGCCCCCTTAGCACATTGAACTCAGGTTTTAGACTGTAGTCAGCTCCAGCCTTACCTTGAGGCAGTTGAAAGTCTCTGCAACTTTGGGTTTTCCAGTATAAAAAGAAGTATTAGGAACAGTATCTGAAGTCCATGGAGAGGTCATTGGGAAATGTGTGCTTTCCAAGGCACAGACAATCTTTGCTGTATGTGGCTTGGATTCAGGAAACCAATCCCCATGCAGGGCAGAGCACAATGGCAGGAGTCCCTGTGCTTGGACTCCAGTCTTGTTCAACCATGCCCTGACCAGGATTGGGGCAGCAGCTGCCACGTGATGGGAATTGGGAAGCGTGAACAATTTTGCTCTTACCGGCCAGTCAGTTACCCGCTTTTAATAAAGAAGGCTTGGATCTCTCCATTGGTTTTACTGGATGAGCTAACTTGATTTTTTTTTTTTTTTAGATTTTAGAAACTTTTATTTATTTTTAAGCTAACTTATTTATTAGTGTGAACTCTTTTTTTCACGTTGGAACCCACAGGCAAAGATGACTAGGTGGGGGGGACAGGGGTGGGTAATGTACAGGTGTTTTAAGCAAAAAGTAGATTTTCCTGGAGAGATGCTAGGCACTTTCACTCTGGTTTTAGAGTGCCTTAATGCTTACCCAGATAAGTGGCATTTACAATAACAAGACATCGGGTCAGCTCATGGCGCATCTGAGTCTGTGGGCCATTTGACCTTTGAAACTTTGGCCACTTTTCAAGAGCTGTTTAAATGCTATGGCAGTATCTCCATGTACTGGTAACTGGTAGCCATCAGATGGCTTAAAGCAATCAGATACCAGCTGTGTTAAAGGTGTCAGGAAAGACAATAAGTATGGAGTTATGGGGGAAAGGTGAGCTTCTGTGTTTGGACATCTCTCAGCCCCCTGCATAAATAAAGCAGAAACCCTTGAGAACTAGCTGCGTAGGGATCAGGGGCAGCCACCTGAAGCTGGTCAGACACCATGACTCTGAGACCAGGAAGGTCAAGCACGACATCAGTCCCCTGAGAAACACAATTCTGTTGCCATTCTTCAGGCAACATGGCAGCGTCCACACTCATCACTGTGGGTACGCTGTCTGGCCTCATGTGGCCCTGTAGAGAGGGCAGCTCCATCTTCAACCTCCCATTGTTTCCTTCTTGACCTCTTTCTGTGGAGGGACTACAGCATGGACACTCTTCTGTCCTGTAGGACCAGAAGCCCCTCCCCCTGGCCTTGCCTACTGCTGGTGCCTCAGTCTCTTTCTACCTCCCTATTCCCCTAGCCATTCTTGGGGTCCTTGGCCCTTCCCTCTGACCTTTATGTCCAATGGTCATTGAGCCACCAGATACTATCCAATGGCAATTACGGTTGGCCCAGCCCCATCTGCTCTCATGTGGCTCCTCGTATGGCCTTGTGCTGGGGTGATGGCAGCAGCCATGTCTGGGGCTCTAAGTAGGCCTGGGCACTTAGCTCCTTCCAAGCATGGCTGGTATACTAGGACCTTAGAGTGCCTACAAGAGTTTCTCTGCTTGGCGAAGCTGCCAGGTGCCTTCAACAAAGAAATAAGGAAGGGCTGTGCTCCCTGAGAGGAAGTGGCTGGAATCCCAGACTTGTTTCCAAGGGAAGAGAAAGCAGGCCTGACAAAGGGGCTCGTGGAGGATTCATTGCCATTGCCACTCAGCATCTTTAGGTCCCAAATGTTTGCTGAATGGTTTACTCTCACTCCTGAGTGTGTTCTTGCTGGCATTATGGCAGCATGGGTACAGCAGGATGCTGGTTTCAGAGCCCACTCCCATGAAGCATCTAGGACAAGCCAGGACCCCAAATCTTAACTCCTTTACTCAGCCAAGGGGACACAGCAGACTTTCAGCTGGGGCTGCTAAGTGGTACACCTTGTTAGACGTTAAAGCACGACACGTGGTGTCTCAAGGCCAGAGTAGGAATAAGTACCAGGTGAGCTCTCAAGACAGGAAGTAGAGGTCAAGGGACTTCCAGCAGTAGGATGGAGGGAAGAAGGGAGGGCACATGATGTGTTAGGGAACGCTACAAGGGAAGAGGGCTTGCTATAGGACAGTTGGAGGTGAAAGGTCATTAGAACCAGAGTGCAGAGAGCCTGGGATGCCAATGGAAGAATTTTGGACTCTAGCTAATTCCTGATGAGAAGCAATTTTTACTTTTTATTGTTTTTATTTTTTTAAGATTTTTTATTTTTAGGCAGAGGGGAAGGGTGGGAGAAAAAGAGGGAGAGAAACATCAATGTGTGGTTGCCTCTCACATGCCCTGCACCGGGGACCTGGCCCACAACCCAGGCATGTGCCCTGACTGGGAATTGAACCAGTGACCCTTTGGTTTGCAGGCCAGCGCTCAATCCACTGAGCCACACCAGCCAGGGTGAGAAGCAATTTTTAAAAACATCACAGAAGTATTCTAAGATCGAGGCAGGGAAGTTAATGTAAAACATAATTACTAGAGTGTGTGAATTTACACATTGACAACCACCTAGTATACACACTGTATATCTAGATGGTTTGGAAGCCCATTTGGTGTCAACACATGCATATGGATCGCAGCAGTCCACTACCAATGATGTTTTGACAGAAGCCTCAACTGACATTCTTGGGAGTCCCCACTTGCCGTAGTATTTATAACTGGTTTCCTGTTATGCTAGCACCAATGTGTCTATGACCTCAAAACATAGCAGCCCTCCAGGGTTTGGAGATTTCTGCTTCTTAATTTTTCTTCAACAGCTTTATAGAGGTATAATTGGCATACAAGGAACTACACATCTTTAAAATGTACACTTGGATGAGTTTTGATGGACACTCATAAAAACATCACCACAATGGAAACAGTGAACGTATACATCCGTAACCCCCAAAAGTTACTTTGTATCCCCAGTGCTCCTTCCTTTTTGTTCCTCCATGCCCTTGACCCTACTGCTCTGCTTTCTGTCAATGGTCATTAGTTTGCATTTTCTACAGCTCTATGTAAATGGAATCCTGCTGTATGCACTCTTTCTTGTCTGGCCTCTTTCACGCAGTATAGTGATTTTGAAGTTCATCCAGGTTGTTGTATGTGTATCAATCCTAAAATTTCATTGCTGACTATTACTCCACTGTATGCATGGACCACAGTGTTTGGGTTGTTCCTGTGTTTCGGCCATGGCTAATAAAGTTGCTATAAACAATTGTATACCAGTGTCTGTGTGGACATATGTTTTCCGTTCTCTTGGGTATACGTATGCCTGGGAGGGGAATTGCTGAGTCATACGGCAATCCTGTTTAACTTTTTGAGGAACTGAAAAACTGTTTTCCAAAGCACTTGCACCATTTTACATTCCCACCAGCAGTGTATGAGGATTGCAACTTCTCCACGTCCTCCCCAACACTTGTTATTGTGCATCTTTTTGATTATAGCCATCCTAGTGGCTGTGAAGTGTGATCTCATTCTGGTTTTGATTTGCATTTCCCTAATGATGAGTGATGTTCAGCACCTTTTTATGTCCTTGTTGCCATTCATATATTTTCTTTGGTCAAGTGCCTGTTCAAATCTTTTGCCCATTTTTCATTGGGTTGTTTGTCTTACTGTTAAGTTGCAAAAGTTCTAGATACAAGTACTTTGTCAAGTGTGTGTTCTGCAAAGATCTTTTTTTCTTTCAGGCTATGGCTTGCATTTCTACTTTCACAACAATGTTTCTTGAAGATAAGTTGTTTTACCTTGATGAAATCCAATTTATGAGTTTTTAAATTTTGTAGTTAATACTTCTTGCGGCATAGTTAAGAAATATTCACAAGACTCAGATCATTATGATTTGATCCTGTTTATAGAAGTTGTATAGTTTCAGCTTTTACATTTAAGTTTATGATCAATTTTAAGTTAATTCTTGTGTTTAGTGTGAGGTGAATTCCCAATCCATTTCTTTGTATATAAGTACCTAGTTCTTCCAGCACTGTCTGTTGAAAAGATGATCTTTTCCCCAATTGAAAGCCTTGGCACCTTTGTTGAAAATCAATTGGCTGTGTATGAGTCCACTTCTGAACTCTTTAATGGTGCTCCATCAATTTGTCTATCTTGTTGCCAATGTTACACTCTCTTATTTCATTTGGCTTGTAATAAGTCTTGAAATCAGGTAATTTGGGTGTTCTGACGTGGTTCTTTTTCAAAATTGCTTGGTCTATCCAAAGTTTGTCACATTTCCACATGAGTTTTAGAATACCTTCTCATTTCTATGGGGGAAAAAAGCCTGCTGGGATTTTGATTGGGGTTGCATTGAACCTATACATTGTTTTGGGGAGGACCAAGATCTGAACACTACTGAGCCTTTCAATTTGTGAACATAGCGTATGTCTTCATTCAGGGGCCTTTTCTAATTAATCCCCGTGATGGCTTGTGGTTTCAGAGGCCAGGTCTGGCACTTGTGTTGTCAGATTTAACCCTTTATGCAGTTATTGATTTTTGATGCTATTGCTTCAATCACCCTTAGTTTCCCTGCAGTCCTGTTCCCCAGAGACTCGCTGCACATTTAACTGTGTGCTGGCATGTGAGGGTAAGTAAGGCATATGTCTTGCATACATTCACAATCAGGAGCATGTATTTGTTGCTATGATGCCTTTGTTTAACTTCGATAATGGCCTTGACCATGACATAAAACAGAGCTGTGTATCCCATGTTTATTGGTCTGAAAACTTATCATTGTTCCAAGACTTTTTAAACTTTTTTTAGCAAAGATTTCTAACAGAAAAACAAAATCAAATTGAAATAAGGAAGTAGAAATCAAATTAAATTTTTGTGTTTCTTCCAGAATATTCTTCACATAATATATAATATAGTTTCCTTCCATATTCTGGCTAGTTAAATGGGAACAAAGTGAAAGGAGGTAGAGGGAGAGTGAGCCAGGTAGGCAGAGAAGGGGTGGGGAGAGAAGGACAAAGGAGGAAAGAGGAAAGCAAGGTTGAGGAGAAGGAGGATAGCTTTGCAGTGCTTGTGCACTTGGATGGAAGACACCTCAGTTGTCTCCTCAGATTATGGGGGTAGGATAGAGGAGCCAGCAAACACAGAGTATTAAGAAAGTGGCCACAAGTAGTAGGAAATCTGACTATGGTGGATTAAATAATTAGATATTTAATTTTTTTCACATAAGGAATCTGAAGGTAGCTTACTGGCACTGGTTCAGCAGCAGAGCACTGGCATCTCTCTAATTAGCTTAGCCTTGCCTCTTGATCACAAAATGGTTGCCAAAGCTCCAGCCATCACATATACATCCCAGGACAAAAGAAGCAAAGGGCAAGGCCAACTGCATCTTTCCCCTTTTATCAAGAAAGCAACAAAATCCCAGAAGCTTGCCAAGCAGGCTGCCACTTAAGTCTCAACCAGAACTGGATCACATGGCACCCTTACTTGGAAGAAAGGCTGGGAAAGCAGGGGACAGGATTGTCATGACCTGTCACCTGAGGCTAAGCGCACTGATGAACTGAACAAAATTGGAGTCTTATCCCAAAAGATGTTTGGAATGGGTGTTGGATGGTGTTATGGGTTGAATTTTGCACCTCCTCCCAAAAGATATGTTGAAGTTCTAACCCCCAATACCTTGCGACTTCATCTCAAGATCTTGGACATAGGATCTTTGCAGATATAAATAGTTAAGATGAGGTCACTCTGGAGTAGGCCAGTCCTTTCATCCAATATGACTGGTGTCCTCATAAGAGAGGACAGGGAGAAAAGGCTGTGTGAAGATGGAGGCAGAGATTCAAGGAATGGGATCACAAGCCAAGGAATGTCTGGGGCCACCACAAGCTAGAAGACATGAGGAAGGATCCTCCCCTAGAGTTTCTGGAAGGAGCCCAGCCACACTGACACCTTGCTGTCTACCCGCGGACCTCAGCTCATTATGCCTAAAACCTGGGAAGCGGTGTGCTGGCAAGAGAGAGGGAGGTCAACCTTGCTTGAGCTCCCTCCCCACATGTCAGCACTCCGCGTACTCACTTGCATGCTCTCACGGCTGAAGTGGATACTATCCTGACCCCTGTTTATAAGTGAGGAAACTGAGGCTCAGAGATGGAGAGGAGCTGTTGGAGGCCTCCCCACTAGTAAGCAACAGATTCTTGCCCAGATTCAGGGAACCTCAGCACCACTGCTCTTTCCACTCCAGCCACCTGGATTTCCCCTAGCCTAGAAGGAATCCAGCTGGCCCTCCCATTTTCCCAACTTGGCCCCTTTGGGGATGATTCCTTACATTTAGCATATGCAAAGATAAAATCACATCAAAGTCTATTTAATTTTATGAAAAGGATTTAACAAAAGAAAAATCCTGTGAAATCCAGCTTTGGGAACTTCAAAAGCCTTGACCCCCATCTAGGTTGTCAGCTGTTCACTCTCCAGAGAGCTGAGGGTTGGGACCTGGGAGCAGTGCCAGTAGCGCGTTCTTTGGTCAGATGCCATGTGCCTCAGTTTTCTTCCTCCTGATAAAGATGAAAAGACCCTTCATCCTTTCATCCCCACTCTGCGCTGGCCCTGGGCTGGGTGTGGGGCCCCAGTGGTGAGCAAGACAACATGCCTGCTGTCTCAGAGCAGGCTGTCTTTCTAGTGACAGGAGCGCTACGGGCGGGGAGGAAAAATACAGCAGGGGAGCAGTAGATAGGGTGAAAGGGTGGTCAGAGAGGGTCTGTCTCAGAGGAGAGACGTTTGGGCAGAGACCTGATTGAGGTGGGCATCTGAAAAAGGGCAGTCCAGGAAGAGGACACAGCCAATGCAAAGGTCCTAGGTAGTGTGTTGGTTTCCTGGGGCTGCCATAACAAGTACCACAAACCGGGTGCCTTAAAACAACAGATACTTAGTCTTTCACTGTTCTACAGGCTGGAAGTCCAAAATCAAGGTGTCAGCAGGGCCACATTCCCTTCAGAGGCTCTAGGGAAGGGTCCTTCCTTAGTTTTACCAGCTTCTGATGGTTCCAGGCATCCTATGGCTGGTGGCCACGTTCCTCTAGTCTCCGCGTATGTTTTCATGGGGTCTTCTGCTCTGTCTCTGTGCCTTCTCCTCCTCATCTGTCTCTTATAAGGACACTTGTCATTGGATTCAGGACCCATCTCCAGATCGCTAACGTGATTATATCTGCAGGGATCCTTTTTCTAAATAAGGTCGCATTCATAGGTCCAGGGATTAAGACATGGATGGATCTTTTGGGAGGCCTCCATTCAGCCCGGTAGAGACAGGGACATACTTGGTGTGTTGGAGGTCGTGTGGCTGGAGCCCAGGGAGCTGAGAGGAAGGATCGGGGTAGTAGGGCAGAGGCAGCCACATAAGGCTTGGAAGCCATGACAAGAAGAGTACAAGCCAAGCATCAAGTTAGTACAGGGCTCAAAATAACTGCAGCTATAATCATAGCTGACATTCTCTGTCCATCTGCTATGTGCTGGGCCCTGGGTACAATCCATCCTTCTGGCAATACTGTCTTATCTCCATTTTACAGATGAGGAAACTCAGGCCTATTGGGTAACTTCTGCTTGTCACAGAGTTGGCAAACAAAGAAGGCTGGAGAGGCAGAGCCCAGAACCCAGGCTCTCCCACAGCAAAGTCTGAGCACATTACTAAGAGTGGAGGCTCCCTCCCAATTGCTGAATACCCCTTGCCACCCCTGTGGGGCCTGGGCCAGGGTAGGCACATGTGAAGGAAAGGTCAGTGATTCCTTGCTCTTCCTCCTCTTTCTCCAGGAGCATGATTTTCAGGTTCTCAACCTGACGCACCTGGCAGTTGGGCAAAATGCTCCATACACCCAAGTTACCTGGGTTGAGGTCAGAAAGCAGAGAGGTTTCTAGCTATCAGCAGGAGAACCTGCTACAAAGTCCAGCTTTCCTGCCTCCTCACACTCCTGTTCTTCCTGGCCCATTGGCTGGTCCTTGCCAGCCATCATCACCCACCATCATTCTGCGAGACTGGCCCTCTTGCTGCTCACACATCATCCCTCAACTTCCCAAATTCCCTTTCTCACCTGGTCCCTGTCCCTCGGGGCTCCAGCCCCTCCAGTCATCCCATAGAACATCCCATGTGGATGATGTGCACTTACCACTTCAGGTGACAGCACCAAGCTAGAGCTTTCTAAAGATGCCAACCACAGGAACAGTTATCAGCAGGCTTGCCAAAAGCACTCCACGAGAGCACTGGTTTTGTCCAGGTTGGTTGGTGGCAGTGAGAAGAGGCAGAAAGATGGCAGGGAAGCCTTCTGGAGAAGACACAATCCACCTGGGACACTGAATCAGGAAGCTGAGTCCTCCAACCATCAGAGAGCTGCCTAACTCTCCTCCAGGGCATTCGTAGCGTAGAGGAGAGGGCCAGGGGCCAGGGACATAGCAGCCTTTAGCCCCAGCTCAGCCCTCTGGGCCCAAGAGCTCTGGGCTCACAGTGGATAGTGACGAGCCTCCTGCCAGCCTTACAGCCCAGGAAGGATCTTCTTAAGGGCTCAGACGTACCTCTTTCAAATGCAAACCTCAAGGAAGGTAGTGCCCTGCTCTGTTCAGGCTCCATCACCTGCCTGAAGCAGAGAGAATGCCCAGATGACCACTCTGACTACCAGGTGACCAACTAGAGTGGGCTTTCTTTTTTTTTTAATCCTCACCAGAGGAGATATTTACTGACTTTAGAGAGAGAGGAAAGAAGAGAGAGAGAAACAGAAACATCGATCTGTTGCCTCCTCTGTGTGCCTGGACCGGAGATCAAACCTGCAACCTTTTGGTGTACAGGACGACTCTCCAACCAACTGAGCCACCCAGCCAGGACTAGTGTGGGCTATCTGGAGAAGCATCTGCCTGGCTAGATAAAAGGCTGGGGTTCCCTTCTGGATTTATGGTCTCCTTGATGACCTGCCTGACATGGGCATGGCGGCAGTTCTGTTGAATATTTATTCAGCAGCAAAGCTGTTTGCCTTCATTTCCACATTTGTGGAGAAGACTGCTCTCTGGGTGGGCGGGGTCTAGGGAGGAGGGGACCTCAGTGAGAAACTGTGGATCTGGGGCCTAGGGCAAGGATCGAGGTTTCACGGTTAATAAGCAATGGGATAAAGCCTAGAAAAGAAAGACCACATGACAATTTCTGTGCTGCTTCATTGTCGGCATCACCTTGGCTTGACTAATCTGGAGTGCCCAGTGTTTGGTCAGAAATCAGTCTAGATGTTGCTGTGAAGGGATCTTGTAGATGAGCTTAACACTAAAATCAGTAGACTTTGAGTAAAGCAGGTCACCCTCCAGAGGTGGGTGGGCTGTACCCAATTTGCTAAAGGTCTCAGGAGAAAAAAAACTGATAGTCATCCAAAGAGGAAGGAATTCTGCCTCCAGGTGGACTTTGACTCAAAACTGCAACCCTTGTATAGTGATGACCAGAGGGAAAGGGGGCAGGTAGAAGAGGGTATATAGAGGGGAGAAATGGTGAGGGAAGGGGACTTGGCTTGGGGTGGTAAACACACAATACAATATACAGATGATGTTTTATGGAATTGTACAACTGTAACCTATATACTTGTATTAACCAATGCCACACCAATAAATTCAACAAAGAAGAAAAATAAACTAAATTTTGAAAACAATTTAAATGCAACCACTCCCTAAGCCCGCTGGCCCATCTTGCAGATTTTGGACTTGCCAGCCGCCACAACCATGTGAGTCAATTCCTTATGTATGCATCCTACCGGTTCTGTTTCTCAGGAGAGCCCTACCTGACCCAACCATAAAGCTGTAAGCATGAACACATATCAATTAACTGCATAGAGAAAAACTATTGGACGTGAGGAGGATCTCAATAAAATGAAATTATAATGGGCTATTTTAATATAATGTTATAAAATTGTGTCCCCTAGAAAAGTTATATAGCCCCCAAACAACCTTAAGCAACGCGTCCTCAGGTCATTATCCCGTACAATTAGAAATAAATGATAAAAAAATGACCACAAAGTCTTAACGACTCAGATAAACTGTACTATGCAAGCATTACATTGGTGAGGAAATGAAAAGCAAAATTAGGAACCTTCCCTAATACAAAGCAAAGAGGAATGTTAACTAGCAAAATCATGGGACACAAGAAACTGTCATTCAGAGGGAGACTGCAGGCTTTGAGCGTCTTAGTTATTCAAGCCGGAAGATGACAAAGGAGGTTAGACTTCCTCTTAAAAAATTAGAAAACAAGAACAAAAACTAAACCAGAGGAAAATAAATGGAATTAATAAAGATAAAAGTTGAACTTAATGAAGCAGAAAATAAAAGCAGAAATCAAAATCTTGGTTTTTTTTCTTTGAAAAGACAAATGCAACGCATAAATGAGAACAGAAAACTGTAACGGTGGGAAATTGTAACCCGCCCCACCATTCTTTTGACATTGCTTATGTAAATGCTGACTCTGACTGATATGCAGCTTACAGATAAACAGCATGTTTGTATAAGAATCCTAGGAATTAACTTCAAAAGATACAAACTCCGACCTCAAGGCATCCCAGCTGGAGGAGATTTGCTGACCTTCAGCTGTGGATCCAGGATGACATGAAGCCAGGATGAGGTGAAGCCAGGATATCTAAACCAGGATGACGCACATCAGACCATCACCGGCCTTATCGGAATGGACTGTGCCTGTCGGCACGTAGAGAACTTTACAACCCGCTCCCTTGATCTCTTGTTCTGTACTCTCTCCCTCCTTGTGAAAATCTCTGCCTCTGCCGGAATGTGGAGATGGGCTTTGTGACGTGAGTCCCGCATCTCTCAGGAGATGGGCTTTGTGACGTGAGTACCCCATCTTCCAGGTGGCCGGCACCTGAAAATAAACCGCTTTTCTTTACATCAGCACCAGCCTCTTGAGTATCGGCTTTCGTCGCCGTAGGCGGCTGGATCTGCGTTCGGTGACAATACTATCTTACATTCCCCCAGCTGTGTTTCAGAGTTCCAGTCCTCACATCTCCACCACCACTTCGTATGATCAGGTTCTTTTTTTGTTTGTTTTTGTATTTTTGCCAGGCTAATAGATGTTAAATATTCAGGAATTTTGAGTATTGGGCTAAATACCACCATTATTAAAAAGTAAATTATGAACTTCCCCTTCAATTATATGAAAAACAAAGGAGATACTTAAACCGCTTGTCTTATTTCACCGCATTTTACTGTTACCTATCGCGTCCATTTGGTGGGAATCTATGTTACAGTACTCGACCTCAAATCTCTCCCCGTCTTCACATTCACTGACGTCCTGGGCAGCCTGAAATGGGCCTGGTGAAGTATTTATACCATGAGAATCATCACACACTGCAAACCAAGGCTTCATCTTTTTCTGTTTGGTGGATTATGCACACTTGAGTCTGTAGTCATTCCATTGTGAATAGCAAAAAGATAAAAGAAACAGAAAGAAAGACTTTTCCAATATCAAAAAGTATTATCCAGTTCAGCAAAGGGGTCACTCATATCACCAACGCACATGTGAAGTTCTGACATGTGTATTTGTTGTTTCACTTTTGTCTTACTCATTAAGACAAACAAAAACATCAACCAACGTTGATGTGGGAACCACTCTCATTCATCAGTTGCAATCGTGGGTCTGGTACAGCTACAAGAGTTTGGCAAAAAAAGTCAGTGAAGGGGTTTTGTGAGAATCAACTGGCCATGGGAAAGGTATAAACAGTGCACTGTATACGTGATTACATATTTGGTGTATATTGGAGATTTCGGTATTTGTAAATTGTGTGCTCACATCTTTTATATCAGTAATATTTACAATAAACGTATGTGTTTGTGTGTATATATTCGTATATACATATCTACCTACCTACATAGAGAGAAAGAGACAGAGACAGAGAGAGCGGGGTTCACATTTACTTTGCTGGAAAGAGGCTGTTACCCGTGCAGCAGCACATCACTGCTTTCAGGCCGCAGTAGGGCGGGCCCCAGCCTGTCTGGGTACCACGGAAGGTAAGAAGCTTGGTCTGGACAGTTCAAGCATGGGCTCAGGGAGAGCACCCAAGACTAGGCCACTGTGAGGTCAGGAGAACCCAGAGTGGTAAGGGAGAGACACCTGGGTCTGCAAGAGATGAGAGTGGACCAAACTGGACACCACTCTGGGGCCATGAATTGGGGTATTGACCTGCTCACCAGGGCCTAGAGTCTGGACCCTCCGGTTTGCCTGCCAAGTGAGAAGGGACCCTCTTGGCATCGCCCACTCAGTGAGCCTGTGGTCTGGAGCCTGGCCAGCCTGACAAAGGGGACTCAGCCCTGCTGCCTAGATTCTCGTGGTACCCCAATTCTTTCAGCTCTTGCCTAGTGCAGGCTCTTGACCTGAGGCCCCACCCTGTTCTGGCCTTGTGACACCCTCCCAGGTGGGTGCTCTCCTGGGGCAGGGAGCCAGCTATCTGTCCTCAGAAAGCTCTGCACTGCACGGACCATACTCCCAAACTAGTCCCTGCTGGCTTTTCCCTTATCTTGCACCCTCCCTACTCCCTTCCATTCTGTCTTAGGCCAGGCCCCAACCCCTTTTACTCCTTCCTCCCTCCGTTGCCTTCCCCCCACCTCCAAGTCTTTTCTAGTCCCTTTTCCACATAGCAGCCTGAGAGGTATTGTAAAACAGAAACCGGATCTTGCCCCCCTCCTGTTTGCAACCCCTTGTATGGCTCCCCATTACCCCCAGTGTCATTCCAGACTCTCTGGCCTAGGGAATGAGGATGACCTGACATGGCTACTACCTGTGATCTGGCCTCACGATTCTGCCACCTTGCACATTGTAGTGGCTCTAGTCACTTTGACCTACTTCGGGTTCCCCAAACGGGCCCAGCTGGATCAAGACTCAAGGCTTTGCTCCTGTGAGTCATTCTCAGGTGTGGCCATCCCACCCATCCCACCCCTTCTCTCCTGCCCTCCCTGTCTCTCAGACATCCTTCCTCTGCCTTGCCCCATTGTTTGGCGACACGGAGTGGGGGGTGCCCCAGAATCAGGTTAGCTGGCTCCCCAAGAAGCCCAGCTGAAGCAGCTGCCAGGAAGCTGCCCTCCCCACACAGCAGCCTCCTGGCCCTCCTCAGGCCATGCCATGAGAGACATGGGCCCAGGATGGACTCCTTTCTAGCTGCACCAGCTACCCCACCTCTTCTACATGCCACACGTCAGCTATGCAGCCTGGCATGCTTCTGGGCACTGCTTGGATCCCCCATCATACCCCTCACCCTGCACACTCCAGTGGGCCCTTTGCATGTATGTCCCTGTGTGTGGCTGGGGGCACCTCCCTCACTCCCTAGCACCCGATTGCGCCAGGCACTGTGTGGCTCTGTGTTGATCATATCATTTCATCCTGTTGCAGCCACAGAGGCTCCGGAAGAAGGAGTTGGCTCAGGGTCCTGCAGGGGGCAAGTGCTAGAGCTGGGCTTCGCACCTGTGGGCTCAGCTCTCAGGTCTGAGGAAGCTGGAGCTCCTTGGAGGCTGGGGCAGCAACCCTTCTTCCATCTCCCCACAGGGCACAGATTCAAGGCCACAGCAGATGTTCCTAAGTCCCTGTCCACTCATTTCTTGGGTCTAAGGCGCAGTGCAGGGAAGCGGTGATAATTGAGGCAAAGGTAGGAGACCAGCCAGAGAGGAGGCCTGTGGCTCTAGGACCACAGCCTGTGAGCACGGATGTCTTCCCTGCTTATTCCCTCACCCCTGGGCTCACTGTAGGGGGCTGCTCTGATGGGATCACTGCCTGTCCCTGTGGGCAGTGCATTGGGCTGTGTGACCAGAAAGTCAGCCGGTGAACAGTTGGCAATGTTTATTGTGAGACAGAGTAAAGGGCGGGAGCCTGAAGTGGCAAACTCCAGTGGGCAAAGGGTAATGCTGTGGGACTAGGTAGACCAGGCAAGTGCGTGGCTGAGAGGATCGGGGAGAGGCAGCGAAGTACCGGTCCAGTGCCTGCTCCAGGGCTCAGAGTCCGGCTGAAAGGTCAAGGCTGGTACTGCTTGTGACTCAGGAAGTGGGCCTTGTCCCCTTGGGTGGCAATGTCACCAAGCCGCTGGCTCTCAGACCCCGAGTGTCAGACCATCAGGCGGTATGTACATGGGCTTGATGTGAGCCCAGCTCCGGGCCTGCTTGTCAGCCCAGGCAAGCAGCTCAGCAGCACGGTGCAGAAAGACCATAAGCAGAGTGTGCACATCACCCTCAGCTGAGTGGGCTCCGCTAGGCTCGGCCTGGAAGTAGCGGCGAAAGAGGCTGCCCAGGCTGTAACCCTTGTAGGCCTGGGCCCGGGTGCTGTGGCTGTGGGCATGGTCCAGGCCCCGCAGTGCTGGCAGTGTATCCAGGCAGGTGGTATTCGGGGGTAGGTGGGCACCTAGGCGCTGCAGCTCCGTGCACAGCAGGGGGAAGTCATAATCAAAGCCGTTGTGGGCCACAAGGCAGATGGGGCCCTCCTGGCGGCTCAGAAAGGCCTGCAGCGTCCGCACCACGGCTTCATTGAAACCAGCCTTCCGGCTCTGTGCCAGACCCTCGATGCTCAGGCCAGTGATTTCACTGGCCTTAGAGGTGAAGGGGCGCTCTGGGCACATGCACAGCGTGAGCTTGTCCAGGACCCGGGGCAGCAGAGGGGTGCCGACCTCATCACGTTCTGGGCTCTCCAGAGAGGAGCGGTGGACGGCAAACAGGGAGAGCTCGGCAATCTCGGGGTGCACATTGGGGAGCCCAGTGGCTTCCAGGTCCAGGAAGACAAAGGTCTCAGCCCGGGCGACCATAGACATGGTGATGTTCTCACAGGGACAGTGACACCTAAAGCTGCCAGAACAAGAAGCACAAAACCCAAAGGCCAGGAATGGGGATGCCTGGGCCCAGCCATGCACAGGCGTCCCAGTGGTCAAGGCTCTTCCAACCCCTCCACGGGTACTTCCTGCCACCCCCACCCCACCTGATGGGACTTGAGGCTCTAGGAGCAATTTCTAAGGCCCACATTCAAGGAGACTACTAAGGGGCCACCAGAGCTAGGGTCCAGTGACGAGGGTCTGCCGCTTCTGTCTAGGGTGAGGCTTGCCTAGGGTCCCATCACCCCTCCATCCTGGCCCCTAGTCCCTCTTTGGCCATTCCCACTACCATGTAGTAAGCAACAGAAGAAAGGTCTGGTGTGCCCAGAACCCTGCCTAGAGGCCTCTGCCTCCTGCCTTCAGGTCCATGTCATCGGGGACATGGGGAGGTACAGCCCAGGATGGTATTTTCACTGAGACACTGTGGCCAGGAGCCTCAGGCATAGCAGCCCAGGTCTGCACCCCTAGATCAGCTGCCAGGAGCAGGCACCTGAAAAAGCCTCACAGTCATCCCCAGCCTCCCTGGTGCTAGGGTGCTGGCCCCAACCTGGCCTCCACCTGCCTCCGGGCTCTCAGCGGCTGTGCGCGCCATCCCAGTCACGCTGGCTTACCTGAGGCAGATGCTGGCTGGCTTCCTGGGCTGCTGGGCACTTGTCTCCGCATAGGCTGCTCCAGGCAGCCTTTAATCGGTGGCCTTTAATCAGCAGCTGTGGCCCGCCCCCAGCTGCCTGTTGGGCAACAAGAGGCCTGAGGCTGCAGGACCTGTGTGGCCGGCTAAACACCCCCCTTCGATCACTCACAGCCACCGGGACACACGCCCCATGTTTACAGATTGGAAAGCAGGCTCCCAGGAGCTGACTAGCCAACGACCAGGGGCTGAGGATGCGTCATCACGGGCACAACAAGGAGGAAGCCTGAGCCTTCAACCCAGCCCTGTCTCCAAGTCTAAGCTGGTCAGGTGACAGCAGCTAGACCTGGCTGACCTGGGTTTGATGCCCAGCCCCATACTGGGGCACCTCTCACAAAGGCAAGATGCCCCTTCTCCAGGGTGCAGTTCCCTTTCTGTCACAGGGGACCAGGCTGCCTCTAGTGAGGATAAAGTGATTTTGGAGTGGGAAGGAAGTACCCGCATCCACCACGCTCAGGCGTGAAGGGGAAGGATGCATTCTAAGGATGGGGCGTCAGTAGCACCGCAGTGGCTGACAGCAGCTCACCCACCTTGCAGCCAGAAAAGGCAAATGGTATCGGCCTCATGGGTGCAATGAGACATAATATCTAAGGAGCCGTTCACAGATAGCAGGGGCTGCCAGGTTAGGAGGAAGGGAGGCCGGGCTTTGGCAGAACCAATCCTCCCCCTCTGAAGAATGAGCGGTGTAAGCGGCAGAGGTAGGGGACTGCCTCGGGGGCACCCACAGCCTCAGGACCATGGCAGCAGGGATGAAGCCAGCCACTCAGATCCTGGGCTCCAGGGCCTTCCCAGCCCGCTATGTTCAGTCAAGGGCGAAGAACACAGCCAAGACAGGAGGGAAGCAAGGCCATCCCTGGTCCAGGAAGCAGGCGGCATCACCCGAGAACCTCATTCTGGAGCCAATGTGCCAGCACTTGGCCTGTAAAGTTGTTGGCACATCTGGGCAATGGGGACCACGGGCCTGCCTGTCTTCCCACCTCCCACGATAGCCATCGGGGGACGCCCCTGGCAGGCAACCAGGGCTAGGGGCTCCAGGAGCAGGCATCTTGAGCAGGAGGAGGCCCGGCACCCAGCTGCTGGCAGCCTCCACAGGAGCCTTGGGGAATCAAAGGTACAGCTGCAGGGAGCAGGGCAGAGAGGGGGTGCAAGTAAGGCTGGCAACCGGGGTGGGCCTCCCCAGCAGGCTAAGTGCATGGAGGGGGGTCCCCCTCAGGCCTGACACTGGGCTGAAGAGGCAGGGTCCCCACCAGTTATACCTGTTCCCGTGCTAGAAGGGAGGGAGGTGGCTGTGATAGGCACACTGCTCAGAAAGATACTGGGTCACCCTGAGAAGCCCAGAGAGCAGCTTCCTGGACAACCAGTCAGGTCACCAGCAAGAATTCCCCTAGCTGGTACCAAGCGCTCTGGGGAGGACGGAAGAGGAAACATGGACCCTGCCTGCTGGATCCCAGATGTAGGGACGGACGGGGCTGAAGGACTATGAAGAGGCCTCACATGGGACCAAGACTGGTCAAGGGAATGGCTGCAGCTGGGTAGGGGGCAGGCTCTGGTCACAGGCAGACAGGTGCCATGGCAAGGTGGAGACTTCAGCACTTGGCAGTGCCAGGCTTAACTGGACAGTGGCAGGGGCAAGTGCGAAGCACCAGGAGGTGCCAGTGCCTGGGGCAGACAGGCCACGAGAGGGGGCAGGGCCCGGGCCCCCCAGGATACCAGGAGGCTCCCGTCAGGTGTGCTCCGGAACTCGGGGCAGCCAGGCTGTGAAGAAGGGAGCACTGGGCAGCAGGCACCACAGGCCACTCAGCCCAGGCCTGACAACAGAAGGAGGCCATCACGCAGAGCCATAAAAGCAAAAGGCAGGCCACAGGCGACTTCTTCAAATCTGAGGTTTTATTTTTTTTCCAGCTTATACCACCCTGCCTGACCTCTGCCCTTCCTCCTTCCCCCTCTCCAAGGAGACTGTGCCTGGAAAACATGGGGCCTGTAACTATTTCTACTGCAGATGGCTCGGTCCTGCCCGGGCACCTGGTTCTTCAGAGCACAGCTTCCTGCTCCCAGACTCCTTCTGGCCTCTCTGTAGACTGTCATTGAAGAGCTTGTATTTTTGGGTTAGTTCTTCCATTTTGGTGACTGTAGAGCAAAGAAAAATATAAACCGCAAAGTGAGTCTAGTGCCTCCCATCCTGTCCCCCCTGCACCTGACCCTTAAGGGGCTTGCAGCTGGGGGGGCCTGACTCCCACAGTGAACCAGAAACTGCTGAACCAGGAGCTGTTGAGGGGGCTGGAGGCGGGACAGCACAGCAACCATGTGTTGGAATAGTGAGGGCCACACACAGATGGAAGCCCTTGCCTACCCCTCAGGGGGGAGGTGGTGGGGTGGGGGTTGTTGTGATTTAATCAAACACCAATCGAATGACAAGGGCATTAGTTGTGACCTGCTGTTTTGCTTTCAGGGGTAGGGAACACTGTTGCAGCATGCACCTGCCTGTCGAGGTACCAACTTCAGACAATGACCACTGGGTGTGGAATGTAGGGACCTGAGCTCACTCCTCTCCCCCACCCTGGGTACAGGGGTTTCCTTGGCAGTGGTGCCTTCATTTAAATAGACACCTATTCCTTCCTCCACCAACTTGCTTCTCTGCCTCCTTGCCTATCCACATAGGAAGGTAGTCATTGGCATCTGGTCCCGCCCATCCCAAGGGTGACTCCAAAGTTCAGGAATCAAGGGCTGTGCCTCAGAGTGAGCGGCCTCAGCGAGATGCTGGAGCAGGCAGACTCCTAGCAGGGCTGAGACTGAGCCTGGCCCGCCCGAGACTGGTCCTGGCGACCCTCCCCACTTGCCATCGGTGCTCTCATTGCAGTCAGATTATCACCCTGTTGCGATGACATTTCTCCACAGAAGGGGTTTTCCTGCATCCCTTTGGGAATCACCTGCCTTCATGGAATCCTTAGGCTTGCCCAACCTCTTAAGCCCTCTAGCACACTGCTCTCCAGGGGCTGCCCCCACACCAGCTGCTCCATCAGTTCACGTCCACTACCTGACCATCTCTTGGCTGAGCTTGGTTGGCCAGGTCTCAATTCCTAGGCCGGAAACCCCAGGCCCTTTGAATGTGCAAGGCATCAGCCTGTGGAGGCCAGAGGCTTTCTCTCTGGAAGCTTTGGGCCCCAGCCCTACATCTCTGCTACTCTAGACTTCAGAAGGCTTGGTGGGCCTGGGGACGTGTCTTTTTGTTTCCACCCCCTCAGC
>PVJI01017982.1:0-34381 GCA_004026765.1 Micronycteris hirsuta
GGGGGGGGGGCGGGGCTCTCCCTCGATATCTGGTGGCGGTATTGTCCTCGGCTCACCAAGAGAACTCAGCACAATGCGACTCCTATTAGAAATTAGAACAAGTGCCTATTGTTTTGGCTTAAACAACTCTAAGTGTTTCTTCTAGAGATAATTAATTTAATTAAAATGGTCCCTGAGGCCAAACTGAGCTTCATTTTGAGCACTACACACATTCCTTCCAAATTCCAGCAGCAAGCTATTCAGAGCAAGCAAGCCGTCAGGCACAACTCCACAGATGCACTGGGCCTTCTCTCCTCTTGGGCTGGAGGCCCCAGCACGGGGGCTGGACGTGAGGCTCTTCCTAGGCTGAGGAGAGTGCTATTTGTTCTAGTGAAGTCAAAGAAAAGATCATCTTTAATCTGTTGATTTAGATCCAGAAATGATGAGGTATTTCCCCCTTCCTGGTGATATAAGGGAGAAGTTTGGCTTACTGACTACATCCGAATGCATAGTCCTGGGTATAGCCTCAGTGCATTGGCACTCAATAGACAAACATTGAATAAATGGGTGGATAAATGAATAAAAATCAATTCCTTTGGTCAGCTTTTCAGCCTGTTGTCTTCTGGGGTAAGAAAGTAAATTGAGTAGCATGCAATCTTAGGTCAAAACTACCAAAGTGTCCTGTGCCCCAAAGGCACATAATAAGACACTGTGGCACTGAATGGTGTTTGTTTTGGGTTTTTATGGTGGATGTAATTCAACGTGTTCAGTCCAAACTGGAGGCCGGCACAATGTAAGAGGCCACATGATATAGCCCCAAGCAAGCCGACTGTCAGGTCAAAGACCGGGTTCCCAGCTCTCCCTTTTTCTTGTGTTATGACCGTGAGCTCATTTGTAAGCCCCTCTCTGCCTCGTTTCTTCATATATAAAACAAGAATAACAAGAAACCCAACTCCTAAGGTTACTGTAAAGTTTAAGTAAAATGTGCATTCAGCATGCCCTGAATGCCTTCTATGTGCCAGGTGTTGCTCTACATGTTTGGGATACATCAGCGAACAAAATAAAGACCCTTGTCTATGATGCTTATAGTCTAGCAAGGGTAGGGAGGTGGGAGGCAAGCAATAAACTGTAAATATAATAAATATACAATATGTTAGAAGTTCCATGTGCTGAGAAAAATAGTAGTGCAGGGTAAGCATTCCAAAGGCAGAGTTGGGTGGTATCGGGGGGTGGGGATGGGTTGCAGGTTTATACAGGGTAGACAAGGATAGACAGTGCAGGCCTCATTGACAAGATGACGCTTGAACAAAGATTTGAAGTTGGTGAGGGAGTAAGTCCTGTGTAGAGACAGAATGTTCTAGGCAAAGAGAGCAGCCGGTACAAAGGCCAGAGGGCAGGAGTATGCCAGGCATGTTGAAGAGCAAAGAGCAAAGAAGCCAGTGTGTCTCGGACAGACGGGGAGCAGTGACTGCAGAACAGGTTGCAGGGACCTGGAGGCTATTGTCAGAACCAGCAGTGAACCGGGAAGCTTGTCTGACCAGATAGCCCACTGGTGGGTGGTGTGTGTGGGGAAATAGGGGTGACTAAGGGAGAAATATTAGCGAGTTTGTGTGCTGATTATCCAGTCGTTCAAATGATCCAGTTGAGTGAATATTGATGGTGAAAGACAGCGGAGGAAAGTTGCCAAAGGGTGTGCTTGTGCAGGTGAGAGGGATCGGCTGTAGGTGGGCTCACAGGGGGTCCTGTGGAAACAGGCAAAGTGACAGCGCAGGTGGGTGGAGGTGCTGGGAGAGGGGTAGATGTGGTCGTGGAAGTTTCCATCTGATTCCCTCAAATTTCTTAAGAGACGTAGGAAGCAAAGTCATCAGCTGAGAGGAAGGGGGAGAAGAAAGTATGAACTTGCTCTCCAGGAAAACAAGGCAGTAAATGGACTGAGGCAGCATTAAGGGCCCACTAAAGGGTTAATGACCATGAACTCAAAATGAGGTCAGCAGAGTTGCTTTTCACCAGACATATTCAACTGTTCTGGTACAAAGAGCAGGGTTTTGCCAAGGCCATGGTTTTGCTAAGCAAGTGTGACAAAGAGAGAGGGCCAAGGGATTTCAGGGAGGGTTCCGAAGGGAGTAATTGCGACATCGTAGTTTAAGCCTGGTAGGGACAAGAGAGGGGACCACAAGTAAAAACAGGGGAAGGACCAATAGGTTGGAGACCCCTGTGGTTTAGAAGAACTGGAGGGCTCGGAGTAGGAGGAAGAGTGCACTGGCAAGACAGGAGGTGGCGTCAGAGTGGGTGTGCTGAATTCAGACGCGAAAGTGGATCTAAAATCTGAGGACAGTATCTGGTGAAAGTACACGCTTAATAATTAATAGCTATTGTTAGGAGCTCATAATACCTTATCCAAAAGCTTTGAGACCAGCTATCTTTCATAATCCAGAATTCTCCAGATTATAGAAAGGCTGTATGTTCATTTCCGTCACTGCTGAGGTACTGGGAAACTTTCCTCTGCACAGGTATGAATATTCACAGTAAGTGGGATCGACCAGCAGCTTATGTAGCTTAGGCCAGGCTTCAGTATTTAGTAACTTTTGGCACTAAACTTAAAAAAAAACTAACAACTTTGTTTTTAAGAGCCTTTGCAATTACAGAATTGCAGACAAAGAAAGGTGAACTTAAACAGATATTTTGACTATGCATTTTGAATTTAGGGGAAACCAATTCATTTCTCTACTTTAGTATATTTCTTTTTCAGTATAAAAAGAATGGCTTTGAGTTTGAAAATTCTCTGAGCTACTTTCAGGCTCAACATTTTATGATTCCTTGATACCCTTTCCTGGACATTAAAAAAACTTGTTTTCTTTTACTAATAAGTTCTCCATAAGACAATTAGGTACAGAGGCTGGGCCTAAATTTCATATTCATAAACGAGCTTATTTTTATCTATTATTATAGTCCTGCTTAAACTGATAGTGTCAGAAGAATTGAGAAACTTCCCATGTGCAAGGCTAAGAAAACTGCAAGTCAATTACAGGCCATGGAGCATCTATCAAATTTGTTGAAACCTCTCAGGCCCGTTAAGTCAGAGGGAGGCCAGGCTGAATTCATACAAAGTTTTGATGAAAACACTTACAAAACACTGCGTTTGTGTAATTAAATTCAAGTTTATTTTTACAATGGCTGAGGGTTTCCCAGTAGCTGTTAAACCACGATGTGCGTTGACGACTGCACGAGGCTGGTTTTTCATTTAATTCATAACATCATTTGCATATGGTGTTCTTTCAAAACACTGAGAAAAATGGTTGTGCCCTTGAAGTGGAGTCGGGACATTCCCTGCTGCGGTTGCTGCTTCGTTATTTCTGCACGTCCTGCTTCTGCGGGTAGATGTCCGCCCGGCTTTGCCCAGCCTCGCGGACTGCTCGGGCGCCCTTCCCACGGCGGAATTCACTTTCTGGAACCGAGCAACCTTGTAAAGAATGCAGCAAACAAGAAATGCTAAGGAATAGAATGTTTTGCATTTTATTTCTTTTCTACAAGTCATGATAAGATAAACCTGTTTATAAAAAAAAAAGAAGAAAGAAAGAAAATTCATGGGGAATGGAAAAACAAAAGATACACCTGTTTTAAACTGAGAAGGTGCCAGGGACATCCTCGCCTGTCCTCGGCACGCACGGCGCCACTTTCTACCCACGTACCCAATCGCACTGCCGCTTGGACTTGAGTTTGGTTCAACAACTTGTTCCGACGTCTTTTACATGATGGCCTTTGCCCTTCAGGATGCTCTTACAGTCTTTCCCTTCCTTTTTGCCTGGCTCAGTGTTACTCAATATAAAAGGCAGCTTCGGTGACCACTTCTTAAGGAAGACTTTTCTGTCCCCAGCCCCATCCCATCCCAAAGACCGGGGGGTGTCCTTCCCCAGGGCTCCTGTGCTGACACTCCATGTTCCCCCCTGGAATGGGCACCTCTGTAGTGCCCAAGCACGTGTCTCAGTCCCTCTTGCATTAGGCCATTGGGAGGGAAGGGACAGTCTGTCTTACACTATGCTGTGTCTTCAGGGCCTACATGTGTGGCACTAACTAAAGATCAAGTTTATAGTTCCGCAGTTAGGTCTGTTACACTGCAAAGTCAGGAATGCATAAAACAAAGCAAGCTTTAATCCCACTCTGCTCTTCTTAAGGCCTAAGGAGGTAAGGAAGGGAGGTAGATCCTAGTTGGAGTGAAAAGTTAGCAATTCCAGTTGCTCACCCCTCCAGGCAGGGCAGGGCCAAGTGTGCTGATGTCAGTGTGCTGACACACCTACTTGCCCCTGGGGAAATTGGGTCCTTCTCTAGTCAGGGGGAGACAGCACCGACAGCACTTGTGTTAGGGGGCCTCAGCAGGAGGAAGAGGAAAAGAGGATAAAGGTTCTATTTTCAAGGCAGTCATTTAATAATACAACAAATACTTTCCAAGTACCCGTGCCAAGCAGCCGTACGTGGTTGTGTGTGTTGGGAGCCCCACAGCATCCTCTCTGGGGGGCCTTGGCTCCTGGCACAAGTACAACAGGGGCTCAAATCAGACAAGACAACGGTCTGGCCTTGTTCATGGGGTTACCTCTGTGCACCCCCAATTCTTTTTAAAATAGGGGTTATCTCTGCTGGTGTGATTCAGTGGCTTGAGCACTGGCCTGCAAACCAAAGGGTTGCTGGTTCGATTCCTTATCAGGGCACATGTGTGGGTTGCAGGCTGGATCCCCAGTGGGGGGTGCTCGAGAGGCAACCACACATTGATGTTTCTCTCCCTCTCTTTCTCCCTCCCTTCCCCTCTCTCTAAAAATAAATTTTAAAAATCTTAAAAAAAAGATAGGGATTGGTCTGCCAGGCACACACATGGCATTCCTGCACATACTAAACTTTTCACACATAACATTGACTCCTAAACTCAAACTGCTGTGTTACAATTAAATCGCATCAGAGAGCATTATATTTAAAAGCTCATGGGTTTCAGTAATTCAGGGGACTGTCTGATGATACTTGTTTAGGGAGTCCAGGCCCTCAAAAAGGGTGCCCTGGGGTGCCCCACCCAGATACTGTCACATTGTTCAGCACATGTGCTTGATAAATACTTGTATTGCTGAATAAATGCCTTGAAAACAGAAGCTGTATCCTTTTCCTGCTCTCTCTTTTACACTTTCTCTTCGGTTAAGCATGATGAGTCCACAGCAGCATGCAACTTCAGATTTCCCTGCATGCAGGAATGAAGTCACTGATAAACCCAGCTGAAGCTCCCCATTTGGCTGGTGAGTCCAGCCATGACCTCCCATCAGCTATGGTCATTATTTATGTGAATGGGGGAGCAGGGGATAGTGGCTTCACAGAGCAGCCTAGAGCTTTGCTACTCAAAGTGTGATTCCTGGCACCTAGCGTGAGCATCGCTTGGGACTTTACTTGAAATGCAGAATTTCAGGTGCTGCTCCAGAGCACCTAGAGCAGAATTTGTATTTTAACAAAACCCTCAGATTTTTAAGCACATTAAAATTTAGGGAACACTGTCCTAGAAAGTCAAAGGAGAACTAGAACCTGAACTCTGCATTAAGATGACTGGGAAGACAGCAGAAAGGGCAGTCTTACAGGGGAACTGGAAGCCAGAGAGGAAGCAGGTAAGGCAGTCAGTCCAAAGGTCGGAGCGGGGCAGCGGAAAATCGGGAGATGTGCAGGTTATCCCAGGCTTAGAGCTGGAACTTGGGAACAAGCACGGCCAATGTCAGTTCTGGAGCATCAGATTAAGGTTTAGTGGGTCCTGGCTTTGGGCTCAGAAAGGTTTAGAGGAGGCCGTCCTAGGAATTCAAATCTTGGCTTGGGTATGTGTTGTTGCGTAACAAACCATCCGATGTTTTAGTGATTTAAAACAGCAACTCTTCACTTACTCAGGACTCTGTGTGTTGGCAATGCAGGCAGGGTTCAGCCGGGTTGGCTCATCTCTGCCTCGTGGTGTTTCGTGGGGCTCACGAAAGCCCCACATGACAGACCAACTTGTGGGGGGCGGTTGGTCCCAGGTGGCTCCTCTGGACTCATATGTCTGGTTTGAGACAATGAGCCCATAACTCAAAAGCTGGCTTGACTTGGCCTCTCTCTCCACGAAGTCTCAAGTTTGCAGTGTTACCAAAGGACTAAAGCAGAAGTGCAAGTACATTTTGAGGTCAAAGCTTGAAAGTCACTTCTGCTACATTCTGTCAGTCAAAGTTGGTCACAAGACCAGTCTGGTGGAATGAGCTTCAAAAATTTTCTGCGCAGCTACCACGTTTTGCACATACTAACTCCTTGGCCTACTTACCCGTCCTGATATTTAGCCTGTCTGATCCCCAGTTTCCTCTTCCTTTAAAATGTAAATAATGATAGCGTTTTCATAGGATTGGATTTCTTTATGAGACACAAAGCTCTTGTGAGTGGCATGTGATGAGCACACGATAAGTGGTAACTATTATTAGCGGTAGTAACTGCTGAAATTTTTGCCCTCTCCCTATATAACCTCCTTTCCAAATCTGCATGGCGAGTACTTTTAAAATGATTAACGCATTAGATTCTCACTGCCAGACTTGAAAAGGGGCAGAGCAAAGGACATGTGCGTGTGTGGAAGAGCCAGCGAGAGAGAGAAGGAGAGAATATGAACGACCAAGCTGAGGACCAACGGTGTATTAGAAAAGAGAAGGCCTTCATGGAGGGAAAACCAGTGTTTGCTGTGCATAATGCACAGCAATGGGGGGCCAGACTGACCCTACAGCTCGAATTCCATTCAAACTCTTTCCAGTCAACCTGTGGTCTGAGGGCAGCAGCATCAGCATCGCCCGAAGTGTTAGTGATGAGCAACTTGGCCCTCAGCCCAGAACGGCTGCATCAGAATCGGCACTGGAGTGGAATCCCAGGTGATTCATACGCACGCTGAGGTTTGAGAGGCAACATCGTCTTCAAGAGAGCCGTTTTCCACCGGCTTGGTCTGCTGTGCCTGAACTCAGACGAGCTCTTTGGGAACAAACTACACCCCTTATATCTGAGGTGGACCTAATGGGGAAAGGAAAAGAGCTACGTCAGTCTTCCCTCATCTTGCGAGATGAAGTGGGTCACTTGAAGGGGAACAGTTTGGTGTGGGGACATCGCTTTGATCAAGTGTTAGAGTCGGACAAAGCAAAGGGGAATATGCAGGATTTTATAGGATGTCATTTAGATTTTCACAGGAGTTGTGACCCGGTCAGACTGGAAGAATAAGGAAAACACTGGGAATAGAACCAGGCGGACATAAATGATTCTAGTCAATAAAGTGGTAGCAGACGGGTGGGGCCTGGATTGGAAGCTCGCCCAGGTAATGATACGGCTTGAAACCTGGAGAGACCCGCACTCTGAAGAGAGTTCACCGTGTTGTTGGCCGTTATCCTGGGAGAGCGGAACCTCCTGCCTCGGCCACACCTCCAGCCAATGCGAACGCGCATGGCGCTACAGTGGCAGCCTCCGCTGGTCCCGGGTGGTGTCTTTTATTTATTTATTTATTTTTAGAGAGAGGGGAAGGGAGGGAAAGCGAGGTAAAGAAACAGCAATGTATGGTTGCCTCTCACATGGCCCTCACTGGGGACCTGGCCTGCAACCCAGGCATGTGCCCCGACTGGGAATCCAACCGGGACCCCTTGGTTCCCAGCCCGCGCTCAGTCCACTGAGCTACACCAGCCGGGCCTGGGTGGTGTCTTCTTAATTGCTCATCCTGGTAAGATTTAGAGCTAGACAGAGAGATGGTGAAATAAATCAGATCCACAGGGCTAGCATTTTTGTGTAAGTTCCGGAAAAGATTTTTATAATCTTGAGGGTGATGTGTGTTGTGTGGTATTTCAAATATTTGTAAGGGAGGATTGGACTTGTGACAGAATCGTGGTCTCTATTTAAAGAGCGTGATTCGTCATTTTTAGTTGAAACATGAGAGACACCTCTCTGCACCCTTTGACTTAGGTTCTAAACCATTTTGGAGTGCTTAAGAGGACTTGAAATTTAATATGGTTCCATTTTGCTAGTCATGTAAATACTCAAGAATATTTTGCTTGTTAGAAGGATTTGAAGTGCTAACAAAGATTCAAAGATTAAATACATAATGAAGCTTGGAATTTTTAATGGAATTTAATTAATTGAGTATGTAAATGGGACTGTTTAGGAGAATTTAGTTCCTGCAGCTTTAGTTGACAAACTTTAATCCCTTTGAAACTGACAGTTAAAATTTACTCAATTTATAAATAGGATAATAAAGTTTTTATGTTGAACTTTAAGGTTTAAGAAAAATTAGGTTTTAGAATTAGTCAAAATTTATTCCTCTAATAAGTTTCATATTAATTTAAAAACTGTTTGCAAATAGCTTTCATCATGCTCTAAAGGTTCCAGTAAGACACCAAACACTCATGTTGACATTCATTATTCAAACTATCTCCAGTATCTGCTAAGTTTAAGCATGTAAAGCCAAGGCCACTTTGTAGCTGTTGTTGTGAAGTGGGGGGCATTCCTCTCGCACTCACACTTTCAAAGGCACAACCTTCAGATTCCCTGGTGAACTATTTTCAAGTATAGCATCTGTAGGTAACTGGCCAACAGACCACACAAGTGGCTTCTAGGATGGCTCTCCCGCAGTCATGGCCTCACCAAGCATTTGTCTCAAGTCCTCTCAGCTTCACACCCAGACACCAGGACGGGCGGAGGAGGAGGGGCACCCGGTGAACCCAAAGGCTGACGTTCTTTAGGGGTGTCTGCTGGTCTCTTGCACTGATTGGGACCACACAGTGTGCTCACTTCCTGTGCATCAGGAGTAGTTGAAGGCAGCAAGAGATTAAAATTAGTTTCAGGATATGCATTCGTTCTTTTAAAGAACATCATTGAATGCCTAGTGTGTGCTACTTACAGGTCTGGGTGTGTGGGTGGATGTGGGAGCATAGAAGTGGTTCAGGACATGACTCCTCCCCCGAAAGAGCAAAGTATCTAACAGTGGGCACATCCTGACTCCAAGTAACAGCAATACAAGGTTGAACACCTTGCCTGTGAGAAGAGAAGAGGTGAAAAGCGGAGGTTCTGGTGACGGAAGCATCACCCTCAGTGGAGGATTCAGGGCCACTTCGGGGAGAGGGGCACTTCTGGTGCAGCTTCTGGTTTGGAGGCAATGGGGGCAGAGGGACGAAGGAGTGGGGGGTCTTTCCAGTGGAGAGAAAAGTATAAGCAAATTCAAACACAGCTTGAAAGAATAAACCGAGTCCTTCAGCTCCTCTCTTCCCAGTCCTCCCACTCCCCTTAACCACAAAGTAGTTTGCACCAGGAGTACAAGGCGCCGGCTTCACCTGCGCCCCTGATTCGCCATCTCGTGTCCTCTGGCTTCCCTCTCTCTGCGGTTCCCTCCCTACAACTCATGTGCAGGTGCATCCTCTCTCAATCCTGTATCTTCTTGAGGGTTGTTTCTTTGCTTCATAATACCGTGTTTCTTTCTTCTTCTTCTTCTTTTTTTTTTTTATCTCGGTCTTTTTCAAAGAGTCTCTATTTAGTCTTCATGAGCTCTCTCTCTCCTCCCCTCACCTGAGCACAATTTGGCACTTCTACTCATTGCTCTGACTCTTCCCCACCAGGTACCCCACCTCCGCCCCCCAAAGGAGAAGACTCTTGCTAGGACGATCAGTGATCTCCTCATTGTCGGCTCCCATGAACACTTAGCCTGTCGGGCAGGTGACATTGTTGCCAACACCCTTTTTCATGAAAACCCCCTTCTCCCTGGCTTCTGGGCTTCTGTTTCCCTTTGCTGGCTCTTCTCTCTTTGTCCGCCTTTCACAAAATACTGTAGACTGGGGAACTTAAACATAGACCCTTATTTCCCCAGTTTGGAGGCTGGGAAGATTTGGTGTCTGCTGAGAGCCTGCTTCCTGATTCCTAGACAACCTCTCCTTGCCCTGTGCTCACATGGTGCAGAGGACAGTAGTTCTCTCCAGTCTCTTTTATAAGGGCACCAACCCCATTTATGATGGGTCCAGCCTCACGACCTAGTCACCTTCCAAAGACCCCACTTCCTAATGCCATTACATTTGGGGTTAAGATTCAATGTGTGAATTTGGGGAAGCACAAACATTCAGTCCATAACAAGTGGGGTTCTTTAACTGTGGTTTTTAGCCTGCATTTAGTTTCATTACATACCATCCCTGTATGATTTTATGGAATCCAGTGGATTCAGCTACTATCTCCATTCACATAAGTATAGAACAGCTCTAGTGATGACCACTGAATATGTACTCCCTGAACGCCCATTGAACACCAGAACACTGGTGCCTGAGCCATGCGCGTACTGTCTACTGACAGACGTCTCCAGACCAGACATCTCCACATGGCTATCCCACAGTACCTTGAACTTGGCATGCCCAATTGTGCGAATCAACTCTTTCCTTCCCTAATCCATCCTTCTACTGAATATCCCGTCTTTATTAATTGTACCATTCTTCACCCTGGTACCCAAGGAGGCAGTCTAGCCTCTCTTCACTGTGCCCAATTGTGTGGTCAAAGCCATGCCCTAAGGCTCTCTGGGGCCTGTTTCTTGTCCACTGTCACTGCTATGCAGACTCTGCATTTCCTACATGGACCACTCTAAACCCTCCTCAGCCTTCCTTCCTGCAAATTCATGCTGTAGGAGTGAAGTTCACAGACATCGCCGGTGCTGTATTATTCTTCTTCATCAGGTGGAGGACCACAACCACAGCCCTTACAGGGGCATTCAAGGCCCTCTTGTCTTCTGGCTCCAGCCTCCTCTCCCTTCGCTCCTTGCCAGCCCTGCCGAGTTCTAGTCTTATCTGACTTCTTGCAGTTCCCCCTGGCCTGTCGCATGCCCTTTTTGTGATTCCCTCCTTCCGGAATGGCTCGGATCCCTGCCGCATGGAGAATCAATACCCCTTCGAAAACCTAAACATCGCTGAGGCCTCCAGGCAGGGTGGTGCTCTCAGGGGGCCAAGGGCTCCTGCAGGCTCCAGCTGGGTCTCAGTCTCCTTACCTGGCGTCTGGCACAGAGAGACCCGAGGAGACAGCAAGAGAGGAATGAAGAGTTAACAATTACGGCATTTCTACCTTAATGCGTGAAACAACAGGGCTCATGAAGAGGTTTTTTTTTTTTTAAATTAATTCAAAGATTTATATTAAAGGGTAGTTTTCATAGGATCTAAGACTCACTTTTTCATTTTACTGGATTCTTCCTTGGGCCTTGGCGTGAGGGAAGTAAATTCACTCCAAGTGGGCACAAGTCGGCCACTTAGGGCCACCTGCTGTCCCTCAGCATCCCCCGGGGCTGGGCTCGGGGTTTCCGCTGTGCTATGAGCTCCAGACGCTGGCTCCCAGACCCCCCCGCCGACCCCCTCCACCCCTGGCATTAGAAAATGAAGCTGAGAAGCCAATAATTGACTTTCTTTAAAATGTCACTTCTGGAGGTGATTGGCCACGTTGCAAAGAGATCACTATTGTTGCCCAACATCATTAGCGATCGCAGCCTTCCGGGGGATTAAACTGTTACGGATCTTTCATTTTTAGAACCACTTTCGATGTGCAACATAGAATGGTAAACTTCCAACGTGACGGAAACCAAGTAAAAGAGTAGCGTGATGAAAGGAAAACCGCTACCAATTAATTTAATCGAGACTAAAAACTGCAAAATGGTTACTAATACTTATCATAATTACAATGACATTAAGGCGCCTTTTTGGGTTGTTTTGTCTCTTTGTAAATGGGATTTAAGTAACATACTCTATGAAGATGATAAATCTAACCGCGTGACGACCAGGTGCACGAATTCTGTTTGTGCCGCGTGAACAGAGCCGCTAATCCCTCACTCGTTCCTTTCTGTTTGGCAGCTAAACATTTCCTGGTGTGCCTTGTAAAAACAGGCAGCTGTCCCGTCAGTTCCACTGAGAAATGAGATAATAAGGCAGGCAAATGATGTCCTTTATGTCTTGAATCTACCACTTCCTGCGGTTTTCTCCTCCAATACTTTACGTAACAAGGATCTGTGCAATTTCCACAGTTTCTTCTAAAAAAGTTTGTCCAGATTCTTGGTGAATGTCATTTCCCTTTGGGACATTCGGTGGAAAGAGAGGCGGCCCGCTTCAGTGCACTAGGACAGAAGGTTCCAAAAAGCCGCTGAATGGGGCTGTGAATGGAAATCCCCCCTCAAAAGGCAGCGAGGTGATCAGAGCTGCAGCCAGTGTCTGAAGGGATAGGATTGGCTCCCTTAGGAGACAACTGCTGGGGACCTTTCTATGGTGCCACTGGGGTGGCTGGCCCTTTTAGAAGCTGTAGCAAGAGTGGCAGTCCTGACAAAGGCCGCCCGGGGCCTCCTGGCTGAGGTGGGTAGGATTGGCTCACCCCCGGGAGCCCAGGGCTGCACATCGTGTGACCTGTGAGGCATCCTGGAGGTCCTTTGTGTCTGCCCCACATTTTGCCAGAAAGGAAGCTGGGGCTCTATGGCCAGAAGGGAGAGTTGGAACTCAAACCCAGGTGTCCTGATGGCCAGTCTGATGTTGGTACTTTTCCCTAAGACAACGGTGCATTCCCTGGCATTCGTGACAATCCATACTGCCCCAGGACCCATAACAGTGAGTCCATCTGATTTCAATTCTATTCATAATGCAGAGGAAGGCTAATGTTCAGAGAATGCGTATTTTATAAGCATGGGTTTTCAGAGACTCACTAACTTAGCTTATCATTCATTCATTCATTCATTCACGAATCCCGCCCCCCCTCCCCGGGCAAGGATTAGAGAAACAAACAGGCCACTGATCTTGCTGCCCGCAGTGGTGTGTCAATGACCAGAGAGGCACATTCCAAGCATTCTGGACAGGGGCTGAGCATGCAGAAGGGAAGGGCTAACACTCAGTGAATTCGTAGATTCCTTTTAAACAGCCCCAGAGGAAAATACTTGCTTCACTTCAGCAATTTATTCCAACTCCACAGACTACTTTTCCTGAGGAGGAAGGATCCCACTTCTGTGACAAAGTTAGATTCTTTTTTTCCTGCTCTTCACTGAAATTAGCCTTAAAACAGCCATGGGACGGTGACTTCCGTGGGGGCTGGGAACCTTGTTTGCCCGCTTGCCCCGTGCTGCCCCTTGGGCTCCGAGGCAGAGGCCACAGGGCGGTGGTCAAGCAGGTTTTGTCTTGCGTGGCCACAGGCAGGGCTGGGCCAGGGCTGGGAGCAGCTCTGTGGGAAGGTGCCCTCTGGGCAAAGAGGAATTCCGCAAAGGCTGAAGGAGGTCAGTTTTTGCTCCCGCCCCTATCTCTGAAAGGACGTGGTCAAGGTGGTGTCTGAGCCGACCCACATTTCCTGAGAATAAAGCACCCTTCACTGGAAAGCGCCCCTCCCCAAGCTCTTCCCCCTCCCATTCCTATTCTCAGGAAATGATTACATATCTAGTATCGATTGAGCACTCTCGTGTCCTCGCAGCGGTTTGGCTGCTTTGCAAGGACTAAGCCCCACTGACGACACCGTGAGGCGTTCCTGTCACTGCCCTCATTTTACAGACGAGCGAGCTGAGGTTCAGAAAGGTGGAGTGACTTTTCCAGAGTCACTGCTCTGTGGAAGGAATTGTGGTCCAGGTCCAGGAAATCTGGCTTTAAAGTTTCTAACTATAACTCTTCTAGGAGTAGGTGATGGATTCATTCCACATTTTCTAGAACTGCGTTGTCCAATACAGTCACCACTGGCCCCATGTAGCCACTTAAACTAGCATCTAAATTAAAATTAAGTAAGTTTAGCATTCATTTCCTCAACAGCACTAGTCCCATTTCAACATTTCAACAGGTCAATGGCCGCAAGTGGCTAGTGGCCACTCCATCAGACAGCACAGACGTAGGGCTGTTCCATCAAGGAAGGAAGTGCCAACAGGCAGCTCTGCCCAGCAAAGCCCCAACTTCCTGTAGTCCCCTGGTTTGTTGAAGGCCAAGGACAGTAACAAAGACAAATAAAGGCGACCTATTAAATGTGTAGTATGTGAAGGGTGCCTTTTGAAGAGTCTTCATGTGATGTTCCTAGGCCAAAAAAATTTCTTCCTGGAAAGACATTTCTCATGCAGTGAGTGAAAAAAATCAAATGCCACGGAAGCATGTAAAGTGGGGGGACTTTTTGTTAAAACACAGACACACATGCACACACACTCACACGCACGCATGCCTGGGAGGTACAGCACCCACTGTTAACAGGGTCACACTTCCTGAGGGGTACACGGGAGAGGAATGGTATAGATTTCCTTTCATAGTTTTGTTTTGTTTAAAAAAATTTTCTTGCAACATTTATGACTTGCTTTGAAAATAGAAAAGTTTCTAGAAAAATACAATTTGTTAAATAAAACATGATAGGAAAAGTGCTTTGTAAACTATACCATTTTGGTGTTGGGATGATATGATCTCCATATTCACAGTTTTAAAAGTGCTATCCCACCCTGAGGACATTTTGAGACAAGACAAATTCTAAGTGCAAAGGCAGGCGCTGTGAGGAGAGAACTTCAGGTGTCAGGAGCCAAGCACAACCCAGGAGCGAGCCGTCTGTCCTCACCCCTAGGGCCTCACCCCTGGGGCCTCACCCCCTGGTCCCCTTTGCTTTTCGCTGTAATCCGGCCACGCCTGTGGGTCCCCTGCGAGCACTCAGAACACCGGTGGTCACAGGCTCCTCCAGCTTGTCCCGGGAAGCAGGAGGGACAGAGAGGTGTGGGGGCCCAAGGCAGGTTGGGGAGCCGTCCATGCAGAGGCTGAGGTGTGAGTGGATGCCTCAGCAGCAGAATTTGTGACGTGTGTTCCAGACCTGCTCTGTCCCTTTGTCACTGCACCCTTTGTGGCCAGAGCTAATCAGGAGTAAACTGTCCCAGGAACAGGAACCGCCCTCGCCTGCTCAACTGAGCACCCGGCCTCAGCCTCGCCTCCTCTTCTGAGTTTTCTCCAGGCTTTAGCTTTTCCAAAACAAAGAAAACCCCGACAATAGTGCGCATGTGTGCACACTCGCAAATACATTTTAACGCTTGCTGAAAACATTTGCAAAAACAATTCGAAAAGAAAGGAAGAAGGAAGGAAATCTGCACCTGGTAAGTTCTCCGGAACGGACCTGTTGGCTCTGGGGCCCAGCACTAGTGCGGCTCTCCTGGGTCGCCCGTCGCTTCACGGCTGTGCCAGCTCTCCCATCGCCCGTGGGGCGATAGCTGGGGTTTTGATGTCACAGGCTCGGTCCCAATGAGACTTCCCAGAAAGGCTTCCTGCAGCACATGCTAAACAAGCGGGCCATCCGCAAGCATGAGAAAGGCCTGCTGGGGGTGGCGAGCTGGAGCTGATTCGGCCCTGACGGCCCCCTGGTGGCAGAGGAAGCTGTCCCCTTCTTCTTTCCCCACCCGTGTAGGCGGACTGCCCAAAGGGTCAGCTGAGGAAAAGACCAAAGTGCTGGTCACTTGCATGTCCTTTCAACATGTAGCACATTTGTGGTTTATAGCTTCTGTCGAGGGATTGAAAGGTCTGAAGTTCACACTCTCAGGGCCTCAGGGGAAAAGGAAAGGACTCGTGGTAAGAAAACATTCCTCGCAGCTCATCTCGAAGGACGCATTTACGAGGCCCCAACTCTTGACCCCTGTGTGAGAAAGCGTGTCACTAAGTAGAAAACCGGAAGGCACATGACCCCAGTCCCCAAAGACAAATTCCTCCCTGGACTCAGCCCCACAAACTGCTCCGCGCGGTGGCGGAGGTGGCCAGCGCCCGCCCTGGGGGAGGCCGGGCTGAGAGGGCCCCGTGGCCAGGGGCCCCGTGGAGAGGCCTCCCAGCTCCTTTCTGTGAGAACTGTGTCTGGGGTGTGGAGTTCAGAGAATGTGGCGTTTAGAAGCCTGGGAGCCACGAACGATGGGGAGGGAAGCCTCGTTCTCACCCCGTGACGTTAAATGCAAAGAAAAGAAATTCATGCAGAGAAAAGAGATTCCATGTCACCTTGAAATGCTGCCTTCTCCTGGAAAGCAAAACTTTTAGGTAACACTGGAACTCCTCAAACCCTCACAATATACTTAATTTGGGGGGAGAGGATAACCTGGTATCACTGCTGAGAAACAAACACAGGCTCTAATTCCAGTCAGGATACTTCTGGAAGGGTCAGAAACAGTCCAGACTGAGTGCCCCAGTTGGTGATGAAATCAGACCCTCTACCCCCGGCTCGAGGGTGTAAGGACCCCCCACTAGTGCTCTGCTCGCCCATCTCTGCCCTTGCTGCTTAGGATTCCATGTAGAAACTCCATGCGAACACTTTTTAGTGAAATTATTCATCCCTTACAAGCCCCTCTCAAGACTTTTAAATTCACATCAGGAATCTATTGGGAGGAGGAGGGGTAAAATCTGTAGGACAGTTCAAAACACAAATCCAGCAGAGTTACTACAGAGCTTCTTTTTATCTCAGTTTCTGGAACAGCTCGTCTGATCTGAAATGCGCCACACATTCATGGCTTGTCAACAAGAATTTTAGGCCATGCGTGTAAAAAGATTAAGAAGTAAAGACCTTAAAAATGTTTCCAAGTATTTTCATTGTAATTCTTTGCAAGCAACGATCTTGCAGCAGGCCTCTGGAAGCATTTTGCAGGCACAATGTGAGGATGAGGAAGTGTTTGGAGACAAATCCAGTACAATCCTTTCTTGTTTCTTGTGGTAGTTATGTTCTTAAAGGTCCCTGTGAACAATGAATCAGGAAATACTGAACTATTGCTCCTGGGGAAATAGAGAGAAAGTTTCCTTCGAGGCTCTGGCCCCGCATTTTCATCAATCAACCAATACCTGCCCTTGTTTCATGTGTGTTTCCATTTAAAAACACCTTATTTCATGTAGATTGTTGATTCATTCACATTGAACTCATGGTCAACGGCACTTTCACTCGTGCCTGAAGGGCACCTGAAGGGAGCTTAGATAACGTGCATTTTCCCCTTAGGGCATGCCACAGCTTCCTTGTGCTTAGGAGCACCAGACGGTTAAAGCACTGTGTTTGGGCCATTAAACAGTGAAATCACCAGCAAAAAAGCACACGAGTGAGGGACACATGGAACTAAAAAGACACTTGTTTACAGAATGTTAGCATAAACAAGAAGGCAGAGCGCTACCTTGGGACTGTGTGGGACTCAGATTTTTCACCGCTCTGCGCATGTCTGTGAATGACCACAAAATCCTTGCCACTTAATTGACTCAGGGGGTTACAGACGCATCTGAGTGGGTTAGGCAACCTCAAAAAATAAGGAATCAGTGAATAATGAGGATCTACTGTGTGTCAGGGTTAAGTGTTTGTTAACCTGGATCCTATTCCAAAATATATCCCCGATATTCTACATTCATCATTGTTAGTTTGCTTATAAAAAGGCAACGACCTCTGGGAAGGGAAACACTTTATGCTATTTTAGTTAGTTATGTCTTATGACTTTGTTTGTCAGCTTCCTTCTGGAACAGACCTAGCTGCGGGCAGACTTAGAAAGGGCACTTTGTAGAGAGTTGATGTGGGCTAGAGGGGGTAAACATGAACTACGGACATGGAGAGAGCAAACCATTAAGGCGCAATCTAATGGTACAGCGTGACTTCCTTCTCCCTGAACGATGCTGGGACTCCAGAAGTCCACCTGTGCAGCGCCCTTCCCCCGCCCTGTACCCCCACCTTCAGTATCGTGTCCTCTGTCAGCCAGAACTGCCTGGCCCCAGTGCAGCTGCTTTGCTCACTTCCTGCTTACTGGGGCTGGAAGCATCTGTTCCAAAACTTGGTTTGCTCTGTGTGTGACTCCTGAGGTCCTTGCTCATTCAAGTCAATCTGACCCAACTGACCATTTCTGAACTTCCACACTGAGCAAGGTGCTGGCTTGGTTGAATCTCACAGGCAGGTGGAGGGCAGGTGCAGAGCCCCCTGGTACCTGGCAGCCTGGACTCCGAATCCTTTGTCCTCACTGCTGCAGCCTGCCTGCCTGTCCACCTCCCTGTCTCCTAGCTTGGACCACAGCTTTAGGAACTGTCGACTCCTTGGCCTCAGGCTAGACTTCCTGGCTTCCATCCCTGACGGATTGACCTCTGCCCTCAGAATTCTCCATGGTCCTGTCTTGATTTTCCAGTTTCCTGACCTTTTGCTTGGCTTGCTCGCAAGCAGCCATAGGCTTTGTAACCCTCGGCTTGCCTGCTCAGCAGCTTCCTAATGAAGCTGAGGCCTCTGGGGTGACGCCCTCCCAGCTGCCATGTGGTGCTTTCATGGCTGAAGTCCCTCTCTGGGGTGGGAGCTGGACGCCAGGCCCACCACAGAGCATTCTGTCAAAAGAGTTTAAACCCAGGAAGAGCCAAGGCTTGGGGAATAGCCTTGCGAGTTTCAGGTCTGTAAGTGGCTTATTGGGAACCGCTCAGCAGGCAATCTGCATCATTGGTGTTTCATATTTTTCTGGGTCAATGATAATCATAGAATGTTAGAACTAGAAGTGACACTGTGTTCTCTCATGTCAAAGATTAAAAAAAAAAAAAAGAACTGAGACCCAGAAGGGCAAAAGAAATTGCCTGGAGTCATGCAGCTATTAACAGGGGAGGGACTAGAACCCAGGTCACTGGCTCCAACTCCAATGCCTGGTCCATTATGCTATGTGGATTCTCCTATTTAGCTGAAGGGGCACATCACAAGAAGGAAAGTTACACGGTTTATAATGATTTGAGTGTGAGCGCAGACAACAGAGACCATTTCAGTTGGTTTAAGCAGGAAGCGCTCTAACAAGGGACTAGGTGCTTACGAGGCTGACGAGAGGGCTGGCCATGGACGGGCGCCTCGGAGTGGCTTCTGGAAGGGCACAGCAGAACTGGTCTGTGACGGGAAGTGACTTCTCTGCCTCAGTCTGGAGCTTCTGGAAGTTGCTGTCCCCGCCACTGGGTCCAGGACCCCCTGCCATGACTATGACCTGAGGATCAGGGAGCCATGCCCAGAACCGTAGGCACCAGAGCCTCACCTGCTTACAGTGATCTGTGGATAACGGCCTTGCACACTGCCTCTCTCCCTGCCTGACTGCATTTCAAAATCAAGTCTCCGGCCAGAGACCTGATGGAACCTAAAGCAGATCTGGAATCTTATTTGCAAGGGAGTCTGGGAAATGTGGAATTAGCTTCCCAGGCTACAAAATACCAGAAGGAAACTGACGTGGATGTAGAGTGAGCTAATCTACAGAGTTCCCCCTCCACACTGCCTCAGTTTCCTCATCTGTAAAACAGTAATCATGATTTTACCTACCTCATCAAGTTGTTATAAATGATTAATAGGCTACTTTATAAGTAAAACAGTATCCCTGGGACATAGTAAACACTCAGTAAGTACTAGTTATTGTTTTGAAGATGTTAGTCATGAACTTCGTGCAGATTTCAGTCTGCTTACTTTGAACTATTTTCAGTTTGGTTTTCTATGTATTCAGTCTGTTTTAAACTTCTGCAGCCCAGTCATTTTATTAGGTGTGTTTGACTTTGTAAGTCTGTCTGATAAAAATATTTATCATTAAAATAGGAAATAGGGCTTAAACTGTTAAAAATCAATGTTAATTTTAGGAATAATCTTATCCCTCCTCATTTCTAGGGAAGAAGCTGAGGCCCGGAGCAGTGAGAAGACCTGCACAGATGAAACCTTAACCAGTTTCAGAACTAGAACCAGGACTGGTTAATAGAACTAGAACCAGGACTGGTTAATAGAACTAGAACCAGTCTAATGCTTTTTCCAATCCAAATAACCAAAGAGTGTTCGATCTTCAATTTTGTAAAATATACCAAAAATTGTAGTGCGTTTCCATTTGTAAACCACTTTGCTTTGTAAATATATATGGGTTGGGGGGAAACCCTCTCATTAATTTTAAAAGAAAACCAGCATGATAAAGCCTGTCTCGACCACCAATGCTCTGTAAAAACAGCGCGGCCTCAGAGGCCCTGCTCTCCAGACCCGGGACTGCGATGCTGCCCCCGCTCCGACTGCTCTGACCGAACCCTGCCCTGGCAGTCTGGGCTGATTCAGTGAGATAAGGGGAAAAATAAAGCCTAACCATCAGTAAGAAACAGACCAAAGTACCATTTGCAAATCTCTAGTCTTATGTATAATGTATAATTGTCTACCAAGAAAACACAAAAGAACCCACTGTAAAACTGCAGCATTAGTTATAATAAGAATTGAGTGGCATGGCCAGTTACAAAATAAGTATTTAAAATATTAACTTTTTCCTTTTATATCAGTAAGAATGAATTAACAAATACAATACAAAAATAAATCCCTATTCTCAACATCAATACAAATCATAAATTACTTGGGAATTACAAGAAATGTGCTGGACTTACAAGAAGAAAAGAGCGATGTTTTACAGAGGGACACAATGGAGACTTGATTAAATGAAAAAACATACTTTGTCCCTAGAGGAAAAAACTAATAATGTAAAGATGTCAATTCTCTCCAAAGCAATAAATTCCTTGAATGCATCTCCAATAAAAATTCAAAAGCGAAGCCTACAGGGATTTTGACACGATGATTCTAAGAATAAACAAGTGAAAATTCACAAAACAATACTGTATTTTACTTATGGGTAGGTAGACTCGCATATGAAGTTAAAGCTTTAAAACAAGAACTGGAAGGGTCCAGCTCAGATGCACGCCGGCGGTTACCACGAGGGCGGGAGGGAAAGGACGGCCGGGGACTTTGAATCCGTGTTACAGTTTATGCCTTTTCCGAAGACATATGTGTGAAGCAACTATGTTAAAACATTAACAATACGTGAGGGTTGGTGTTATATTCTTCTCAGCAATTTTCTGTTTTTATTTTTATTTTTCCATAAAAGAAGATTGAGGGGGATGTGGACTCTGTATTGCAAGATTATTTTGAATTCTCAATCACTGGAAGAGTACAGTTTTTGCATGAATAGGTCAATGACACTGAAAAGAAAGCTAGAAATATATTCAGTAGGGAGGGCGTATTTAAAATCACTGGGGAAACTAATAGAGGTTCTTAGTGGTGTTTGCACCATCATGCATCAGGAATTTTTCTTCCATAGAGGTTAAATAAAAAATATAACCACCAAGGAGCAAAAAGAAAATACTATTACCTATTTTTTTTGATTTCAGGGTAGAGAAGGCCAAAATCTGCTGCTCACAACACCTCTCCCCGCCCCCTGGCCTTTGCGCCGCTGTTCCCGGACTGGGAGTCTCCTTCCTCTCCCTTCACTGCTGCTCAGCTCCCCCAGGGAGCCCGCCCCGTCCTCCCTCGCCCGCTGAAACCCTGCACGAGGCTCTCTGGGCTCCATGCACATATTCTTTGTGTCATTTGCCCCTTTTGCAGTTTTGCATTTGTTGGTGTGACTGTTTGACTAATAACCTATCTGTCTCCCACTAGAAAATAAGCTCCATGAAGTAGGCCTTGCCTGTTTTATTTGTTTAAAAGTAAAGTTTTAGCCTATCGTGTGTGATGATGTATTGTAGGGGTTTGATTGATATTTGTCGAACAAATGGTGGCCAGGAAGAGTTGTTTCTTCTGCTGGTTGTCTTGCATGTCTTACATACGAGGATCTCTGTAAATTGTCCCATTGGGCTCCATACCTTTTACATGCTTGGAGCATCAGTGCTCTTTCTGATTTATATGGCTGCAGGTTGAGGACATGGGCAAATGAGTAGCCTCCATTTATAGATAGCAGATTCTAGAAGCTGCTCCCTCCAGAGCCACTGAAGAGCCGTGTGGGACTGTGAACTTGCTGCCGGGTTTGTCTTCCTTTCTCCAGCAAGTCCTTTCTACTCGTGGGGATGCTATCCCTGGGAGATGGTGGACTTAAAGTGTCATAGGCACAGAGGACCACAAGTCTCTCTCCAGATGGGCCTCCCTGGGCTTTGGGACCACAGCCAGAATCACAGCACTGGCCATGCAGTCTCATTTCCTGTGGAAGTGACCAGATGTCCACTATTCCAACTGATGCTTGTGTGTGGTCTTCTTAGGTTTTTTATCTCTCTGGCAAATACATTCAGAAATAGTCTTGGGAATGAAATAATGATTCCTAGTCACATATTCATACTGGAGCATATAAAAGAGGTGAGCAAATGACTGGCGTTCACGGAGGGGCGGCCCCTCAAGAGGAGGGGTGTCTTGGGTTGGTGCACACCTGCCTGGCAGGCTGTGCCATGAAAAGCTGGAGAAGGAAGGACAGCTGCTTCAAGCTCTTTAGAGGAAAAGGTGGGGTTTTTCTCTGACTGGAACTGTTACTTAACTAACTAATGTTTTTCATCTCGCTGGACCTCAGACCCCTGGATAGCCCTGGAGTTAAGGCCATGGGGTCCTGAACCCAGATGCCTACTAAGCATTGTCTCTAGATGGAATAAGGCTCTTCCCACACATCTCGTGCCCTGCTATTTAAGATGTGCCTCAGTGCTACTGAGGCCAGTAAAACACATTTTGTGTGTGATTGAATTTAGAAAGGCTTTTTGGTTTCACATGTTTTTTCAATCAGGGATTTAAAACTATACAATTGTTATCATGTTTGAGGGGGAGTCTCATTATTTTTTGAGGCACACAAAGGCTATTTGCCTCACCGAAAAGTACGAGGGGTCATTGATCTAGAGGCCAGGATTGAAATGATCGAACCTTCGTTCCCTACTCTCTGTGATCATTCATGAATCTGAGGAAATATCACAATGCAGAAAGAGGACAGCAACCAGTCTTGAGGTGCAATAACAAACAATAGGCTCCACTTATTGAATGCTTACCAGTTATCAAGCACTGTGCTGTACAAAAATTATCCTATTTATTCTTCACAATAATGCCCAAGACCCAAGAGGAGCGGATATTTCCGTTTGAGTCCAAAGACAGGAAAAAAGCCAATGTCCTGGTTTGAAGGCACTTAGGCAAAAAGAGGGTCAGCTTTTCTGGTCTATTCAGGCCTTCAACTGATTTAATGAGGCCCACCCACATAGGGGAGGGAAATCTGCTTTACTCAGTCTACCGATTCCAACGGTAATTTCATCCAAAACCACCTTCACAGAAACACACGGAATAATATTTGATCACACAGCTGGGCACTCCGTGGGCCAGTCAAGTTGACACATAAAATTAACCATCACACTTTCACATCATTTTTCCCTCCTTCCATCCAGCCATCCATTCATACAGCATGTTTGTGTTTAGTACTGTTTAAAGAATGCTGCTACTCCATGGCACTTACTGTATTTGTTAGTCTGGGTTTTCTGAGAGGCAGACACCAAGCTGGAATTAGGCAGGCCAAGATTTTATTAGGGAACATGCCTGTGTAACACAAAGTGGGGAGGGAGCTGGAGGAGGCTGAGTGAGCCCTCTGACTGCAAGGCAAGACCGCCCCCCTGGTGCAGGGGAGACAGAAGGTGGACTGGTGAGAGCATTCTAGACCGCTGTGCAGTCTAAGAAGGATTTGGCAAGGCCGCTGGGGAGTCTTTGAGCCACAGTTAGTTGCCAGAAAAGTCTTGCATCTTCCAGGACCGAGCTTGCCTTAGTATCCTGCTGTGTCTAGTCGTTGGCTGGAAGCATCCCCGGGGGAAGTGTGGCCTCCGTACAAACATGGCCATTGACTTCAGGGAGCAGCAGCTGGAGTCCTTCATCAGCTGTGCTCTCAGTAGTTGGAGGTCGGCCAGGCACATTCTCAGGGCCACACAGACCACCCCTTCCGATATGCAGACATACTTCTCCACCCAGATGGGGGGAGGAAGCCTTCCATGGTTCCCATGAGCTTTTCTTATTGGGGGGACAGTCCTTATTGATGACGAATGGTAGAAATACCCTGCCTGTCTCAACTTTGGTGGGATGTCTCTACACTCCCACAGTTACCGGTGTGAATGAACTCCAACTGCCCACAACTGTACCTTTCTCATTACGGTGCTCATACTGGCTGTTTTCTCTCTCGTGGCTTATTTCCCTGCTCCCCTACCTGGCTTCTTGGGATTTCCTCCCAAATCGACCACTTGTGTGCTTCCTGCCTCAGGATGAGTTCCTTTCAGATGGTTCCTCTGGGAGGAACCGAGACTGATACCAAGGAAACCTTTAATAAGGCCGTTTAGGAAATATTTACCTCTCTCTACGGAAACACTTAGGGCCATAATTTCACTACTCAGTGACGATAGTTCCTTAAACAAAGTATTCAACAGAATACCCAGTAGGTCACCGGACAGGCCACTTAATTTATATAATTTCTTTTGGATTTTACCCTCTAGCTGCCAAAGCTATGTAGAAAATTACTATATATGAGTACAAGTGATGAGGTCTCCATCTGTGAAAAGCAGGCAATACTTAATACAATAATTCAGTCCTGATACAGTTGTTTCAAAATGCTAAGAGATTTCTTGTTAAGAAGCATAAATTTGAAGTCAAGTTTGGATAGGTGAAGGAAAAGTATTATTAGTGATCTATGTGCATCTGAGCTTTAACAGCAATCATAATTCCTATAAACACCCTGGTAATTTTCAAGTACATTACTCAGTTGAAATGAATGAAAGTCAGAGATCACATGGTGTCGACAAGTCCTGGGCTGACTAGGCTCTAGGAGAGCTGCGGACCATGGGAGGGCGCAATGCCTGTCTTCATGAGCAGAGGAAAGGGTGGGCGACCACAGGGGAAAGATGGGATGGGGAACGTGGAGGATTCTCCCAGAATGCAAGAGGCTCTTTTGAACCTTTGGACGTGAAATGAAGTCCTCCTTTTGCTCTTACGTTAGTACATAACAGGGCTGATCACCAGGTTTGCTGCGGCTCCCTTTTGAGCAGATTGTCATTCTCGGCCCCTTCCCACCCTTTGGGGTTGGTTGGGGCATGTGACCAGGTCAAAATTAAACTTTTAAAAAAGGTTTTATTTTAAAATTACAGTTGACATACAGTATTATATTAGTTTCAGGTGGACAACATAGTGATTAGAGATTTATATGCCTTACAAAGTGATCATCAGTGTAAATCTAGTACACATTTGACACCATACATAGTTATTACATTATTGACTATAGTCCCCACGTTGTCCTCTAGGTAATGCCTCAAGGTCAAACTTCTAATTGCTGATTTGAGACCAAAATCAGCAGCGCTTTGTCCACAGCTTTGTTACCATTCCAGATCGTGGGTGCTCCATCATCCAAGATAATTCACGACAGACATATAACCTTGTAATGGACATGTAGTATAAACAAGAAACAGACCTCTGTCATCTTCAGCCACTGAAATTTGGGGGGCTTATTTGTTCCCGTAAAACAGCACCGACTATCCCAGCTGACACATACTCTTTGGAGAGGGTGTCTGGGAGACTGCTTTCCAGAAAGCCTTCTTGCCCTGAAGGAGAAAGTTATTGTTCCTGCGCAGAAACTCCCTCTCCTGCCCCCATTTCATGTCGTTTTCTGGGAGTACTTATGGAGACAGTCTACTTCATTTTTCCCGTTTCTAAATGGCCAATTCAAAGTCGGAATCCTGCACACCAAGCTTCCAACCACATCAAGTTTTAATGACCGAATGCCATAAAATATTTACGATTGTTCTGGAAAATCCAGCCTTACCTAATACAGAATGACATTTACTCACATGGCTGCTGCACTGGTTACGAAAAGAAAAAAAAAACAACAAACATTGAATCATGAAACATTGCCGCACGGTTTTAAATAGTATCTCGTCTCTAATGGCAAATTCATTTTCATTTAATAACAAGTTGTTGTGAAGTATAATGAAAAATAGAGTGGCATGCAAAATAAGCTGGCCTCTGTTGTCGTTGACATCGTGCCAGTTTCTCGGGTGCAGCGTTACAATCCTATCCATCTTCATAGAGGCCTCCTTGGAAGGCATTATTAAACAGCGTGAGGGAATGGCGGATGACAGCTTCATTAGTCATGACTAGGTAATCCTGGCCAATTTCTCCTGGGAATTATTAACACATTCCTAAACACCTCTTGGTTGATGGCATCCAAAAAAGAAGAGGAGATCAGTTGTAAGGGTTTGGACGTTCTCCAAATCTGGCTACGAGTGAGCTAAAGATGCTCACGGGGGAGCCGTTCATTCCCAGAGTTCTCTGGAAGGCTTCTGGGGAATGGGACCTTCTAAGCCAGTATGGACAAGACTTCAAACCTCTTGCCCATGGCCGAATATTTAATGGAGAGAAAAAAATCAGAGTGGTGTCTTCCTGGCAGAGAAATTGAGGCGTTATGTTCGGTAAGTGGATAGATTAGCCTCCAACTCACTCTTTTCTCTGGCTGGGAAATGAGAGTTCCAACAGGGTGTCTGTGGGAGACTCAGTGCACAGCGAACAGCGGGATCTGACAGGTTGCTGCGAATCCTGGCCACTAAGGACCCCGTGTTCGCCAAAGGTTACCTAACCTCCCCAGGGTTCGGTCCCCCAGCCTGGAGCCTTGCAGGACAAGGTGGTCATTGCCAGTCAAGATTTCCCCTGTTACTGTGACCTTCTCTGGTGATGCTGTTTTTTCAGTTTCTTGGTGAGTCAGCTGGGTGGGCTTTGGAGGGGGGCTGGCAGGGAAGCTGTTTATTCTGTAGGTCAGTGGAGCTGTAACCATGGGTTAAAACTTCTGGTTAATGGTGCTTTTGAAGCTCTCTGGTTGTTTCATGGTGTAACACAAGGGCTGAAGACTTGGAGTCAGACTTGAGCTTAAATCATTACTTAGCCACTAACTAGCTGTGGGATCTTGAGTTAATTAACCCTTCTCGGCCTTAGTTTCCTCATCTGTGAAGTACAGACAATAATATCTGTTTTATAGGGTTTAGTGAGGATTAATTAATATAATTACCTAAAGTACTTGGCAGAGTGCCTCATAAATATTTCTTCCATTACATGTGTATATGTAAGCTATGTCCAACTTAGAAAACAAAAACAACAATAATCAGCCCTGACTGGTGTGGCTCAGTGGAAGGGGTATTGTCCTGAGGACTGAAAGGTCACCGGTTCAAATCCCAGTCAGAGCGCATGCCTGGGTTGTGGGCCAGGTCTTTGGTTGAGGGCATGCAAGAGGCAACCACACATTAATGTTTCTCTCCCTTGCTTTCTCCCTCCCTTTCCCTCTCTCTAAAAATAAATAAATAAAATCTTTTGAAAAATATAGCAATAATCAGATTGATAGAAAAGAAAAATCAGTATGAGTTGCTTATATTATTCTGCCTACTACCCCCAATTAAATTATAAGCCTTTGTCTTCATTTACTTTTAAAAGAAGAACAGTGGTGGCCAAAAAATAATGAGTAACTTTTGTGACTCACCAGGTCCTTGTTCAATTGTCACATCCAGTCTATTGTTGTTCACATTTCCAGATGAGGAAACTGAGGCACAAAGAAGCAGTTGCCCAAGGTCACACAGGCAGTAAATTTGGGAGCTGAGATTGGAAACTGGATAGTCTGTCTGCAGACTCTGTGTCCTTCACCGTCACTGTTACGTCCATGAATCTTTGTTGGACTGGACTGAATCTGGTAGAGAACTCCTATTTAAACAACAAGCTCCCTAGGGGCACTTAAGTGTTTACAAATTGCTGTGCTAAAATGTCTCTCCCTCTAGTCACACTCAAGTCCTGGATCCACTGGCAAGTCTCCCTGGATCCATTCTTCCTGCTCTCTGAAGAGCCCGGCCTCAGCCTTTCCACCCAGAGCATTTGAATCATTGGCTATGGCTCCCTGGACCACGAGAGAGCATGACAGCGAAAGAGGAAGCTAGAGAGAGAGACAGGCAGAGAGAACTGCAAGTCAAAAAGAGAAAGAGTAGGAGAGGAAAGAAAATAAGAAAACAGGAAAGAACTAAAGAGTGATTATAATCTCAAGGTGATCTTATTTTGAAATGATCCGTATAAAAAAGTCTGATTCTTTATTGTCTGAACTTTTTATTTTTACATTCTCTACTGTCTCTGCCTAATGTGAAACAGTCACGCCTTTTGCACTTTAGCCAGCATGGAAGGATCTTGTTGTCAGTGACTCTTAACGACTGAGAATGTATTGGTTTGACCAAAAAGTTCGTTTGTTTTTTCTGTAAAATAAAAGACACACTTTTCATTTTTAGCAATGACTTTATTGATTTGGATATTTTGAGTGTGTTGACTATCTGCCATGTAGTGTAACATTGATTACTTTCAATTAACGTCGTTATTTGATTGCTATCAGCGTCAACTGGTCTATCCGACCGTGGAGCACCGTCCAGTGAGAAACTCTGCAAACCACTTCTGACACCTTCAGTCAGTCACAGCACCTTCTCCATACACTGCACAAGTCTTTTTTTTTCTGCATTTCAGTTGTGTTTTTACCTTTCTTGAAATAATAAAGCATAATATGTCAAAAATGTTGCATATTTTCTTTCATCTTCAATATTAAAATGGCTACACAAAAATTCACCAATTTTGATAAGTTTTTTAAAATGCACGCTAATGGGACAGCTGTCACAATACAGTCTAACAAAACTGTTTTGAATGAAGTTCAAGACAACTAAGCACTAACAGAGCCGTCTTACGAAAAAGAAACAAACTTTTTGGCCAACCCAATAGTAATGATAATTGTAAAATTTTTTAAATATATTTTTATAGTATATTCTTTGAAATCAAGTTGTGAGTATCTTTTTTTTTTTTTTTGGTTTAATAGTATCTGAAAGCTATTTCAATGATCTGTTTTTGGTAAAAAATGATAGCATTCTTAATTCCAACTGGAATTTAGTACTAATTATCATCAATTTGGAAAATATTTATTAAGGTCTTACTACATGTCTGGTCCTGTGCCAAGCCCTGGGACACAAGAATGAATCGAGATCTCCTGTGCTTCCGTGAGTGTCTGGTCTAGCGGGGCTCCTCAGACTTGGGGGCATCGGTACCCTGAGGGACCTGTGAGAACCGGCCTGCCTGGGCTCCACTCCTGCACAGCTGATTCAGTAGGTGATTCTGACGCATCCCAACGTTCAAGACACACTGGTTGAGGGCAAGTTCCATGTGTACCAATCACAACTTTAGAGAAAGTTATCGAAGACTCGGAAGGCTTGGGAGACACCTCAACTACACTCAGTCTGTGTGTAGCTCCTCAAAGTCCAGGCAGGCTCCACCCTAAAGGGGGAGGCGTGGATAGGCGAGAATGAGGGACAGATTGGGTTATATCGTGGCCAAGGAAGAACCTAGTATTCTTGGTAAGCGTTCTGGAGGCCCAGAATTAACCTTGGATCATTGGGAAACATCTTAATTTTAGAATTTTTAAAATCAGAAAAATTTAATTGGAAAAAATGTGTGTGTGTGTGTGTGTGTGTGTGTGTGTGTATTGGCCTATCTTGCCTCCTGATCTACAGGAGAATGAGAGAAGCCTTGTTTTCTTAAATCACATTTTTACATTTCTGGAAGTGCCAAATATAATTAAGTTCATAAATGGTCTGATCATACAGAATACATTCATGTTCTTCTAAACCAGTAAAGTACCAATGAAAAAATATTCCCTAAATTCCAGTTGTTTCAGCTTCAAATTCCATGGCTTCAAATTTCTAGAAACTGTATATCTGATATTATTCTCACTCTGCTTTATTTTTCCCCCTCCAAAAATAAAACAAAAGCAATTATTTGAATGACTAGCTCTTCCTTTGTAAGTTGGCTGGGTGAGGTCACCACACTGTTTTGCTTTGCACAATTTTAATCTGGCCAATGTGAAAAACAAGAGCCAGATTATGCAACAGTGGAGGGGGGTGTGTATGTGTGTGCATGTGTGCATGTGTTGGGGGAGCTGGAACCATTTCAATAGAGTAGTGAGCAGTTTATAGCGAAGTTGGTTGGTGGTCCCTTTACATTGTATTTGAACTTACTATTTCCACAAGCCATTCTGCGTGCCGGCTATGAGCACTTCACTTATGTCAGAGGCATAAATATTGTTTTCCTTTGCAGAATGCAAGCTCCTCAAGGGAAGGGAGAGGTGACTTAAAGCAGCGTGATTTTAGGCTGGTAAAGAGATAGGCCGGTGAAACTGGCTAGCAAGCTGGACGGGGGTCTACAGATGCATAACAATTAAATATAGAATTATGGAAGCATCACAAAGGGAAAGCAAAAATTATTCAATAAGTGGTTTTGTATACCAAACTTAAAGTCAAGGAAAAAGTGCTTTGGATTTGTACTTTAAACCATATCCTGAAATTAATTTAACCTGGCACTTGTTAGCTGTCCCTTCACTGTCTTTCTTTCCTTGTGCCTGTGTCCGCGTGCACTCGAGTGCACACTGAGCTGGTTGATCAGCAGTGTGGTGTTTTATTAGCAGTGAACAACTGCCAGACCCGCAGCACCGAGGCTGACCTGGGACTAACCCAGCTGCGTTCTAGAGTCAGTGTGGTATTTGGGCAGAAGACATATTGCAAATTTACTAGACATCAACTTGTGGGAAACCAAAAGAGGGTAATTACATTTATGATCTGGACGGGAAAGGGGGAACTTGGCAGCCCAAATCTACTCCATTACTCTAGCCTCTCAGAGATTATCTGGGGTAGAGCAGATGCAGAACCAGTGTGTGGGGCTGAACGCTGTTTCTGTCTGGGTGTTTGATGGAAAAGACCTCAGCGCTGCTGGTCGTGGCTATTGTCTGAACCCAGAGCTCCTTAACGTATAAAGAGTCTTGCACTTGTGGTCCCCCTGGGAGCATGTCTCTGATATTCCATAGTAGAATCCTGGATGAAGAAGAACAAAACTGAGAACTAAATGCAGTGTGTTAAAGACACAGGCAAAAGTCCACGGCCAAGATCAACATCCAGGCTTCCAAACGGCTGGCTGGCCACGCCTGTGACAGGAAACATTTCCCTTCCTCCAGGGATGTAATGGCACAGAAGATGTGGAAAAGAAAGGGAAAGAAGGTTGTGCAGCGGACCTTCCTTCCTCACACTGGGTGAGCGGGCATTCACCAGGCTTTGCTTCCTGAGTCTATCCAGGAAACTTGGCTCTGGCCAGTTCCTCGCCCCTCCTTTCCCCTTTGCCTGGAGTGTCAGCCCAGTGATGTTGGATCCTTGTGTTGGAACGAGGGAGATGGAGGACACATGGGTGCCGAGTGCCTGCAGCCTGGTTGATCCTGGCTCGGGAGTGATTATTTGCTGGTTGAGATGGAGAAAGGGTGCCGGGAAGAAAGTTCAATTCTCATTCTTTAGTGATATATAAATGTATTGTCATTGGCTCTGATTAGGTAGCTCTTAGCCAGTGATGGAAAAATGTTTTCATTGGCACGAGAACACATTTCACATCCACATATATGCGTGTCTACTTTTTGGCAGACTGCAGAAACTTGGGGCTTAGGTCTTTCCTACTCCCTCTGTCTATTGAATCCTACCAATGGTCCAGGGTCTAGCTCAGTACCTGCCTCCTTCCTATGTGAAGTTTTTCTTGACAACTTCAGTCCATGCTAATTTATCCATGAGCTCAGTTCTTGTTGCAATCATCATCTTCACTACAGTCAGGGCAGATTTATTGCAAAGTGAAAGAAGCTTAAGTTTTAGAACTGGTTCGTTGTAAGGGTGAATTCCAATGATGTGGTTCTTTCATGGGTTCACGTGGGCTCTTGGTAAAATTGTAAAAGTAAGATATTTTGATTGCAATAGGCTAAAAATGCATCTCCCATTTTGAATTCCCCCACCATCACTTGTTTCTTGGGGATCTTTGTGGCAATGGAGAGGCCCTGAGCATTTTGGGGAGCCAGCTAAAAATAAGTTGAGCCGGAGATTTTTTTTTAGGCTGTTCAATGGATCTATTCATATGGTTCACGCTCCCTTCCATGCTTCTGTTCTTGGGAGGGGGGATGGCTTCCAGGAATACTCCTGATACTCACCTGGTGTCCTGGGTCCCATTGCAATATAATGTGTCCTACTACGCCTGATGCTGAAAGAGAGTGGGTGGAGAAGAAGGCATCAAAATGTGCGGAAACAGAAGCTACTCTGTGGAAGTTTCTTTTAACCATCAGATGTGTAAAATTAGAAGTGGAATATTTGATTCTCATTATGTCTAGCCAAGACAGACATTACCTTCAGGAGCATACTCAACAGTACAGTAGCATACGCAATGAGTGCAGGAGAACACTCATACAATGGTCACGCACAGCACTGCCACGCTTCTAAAATGAGAATCGACGCGAAATAGAACTGACCAGAGTTTGTGTGTTCACAGGGCACAAAACTGTAGCAATACTACGAACTGTGAAGCAGAGTTTTAATGCCTCCCAACATGTTGGATCAGTCTTAGCGTATCTGAGGACACCTCATTCTGAAGAAGCCTGGCAATTCCAGAGACAATGACTTTCAGAAGAACTGAAATACAGCAAAGCAACTTCAGTGTTCTTGTGACAAAACTCCCACACATATACATCCATAAGTTACTGTCCATAGTTTATGGGGAATTTGATTCAATAATTATGTAGCTCAATCTACTAAAACAGCATTTTAAAAATCATTTGAATTGCTTTTTCTTTTTTCCCTGAAAATGATATTACAGAATTGTTGTCATGTGAAGAGATATCATACAAAGAGTGCGCAACAAAAATAGGTGAAAGAGTATTAAAGAGGGATGGTATGCAATATTTCATGCTTTTATGTGTGTGGTATTTGTCACCTTGTAAAAAATTTGTAACTTGTTGTGGTTGCTTTTTTCAATCTAAATTGAAAAAAGTGGAAATTGTGGTTTCTAAATACATATTTACTTTCATACCTAATTTTGTATTCTAGTTTTGAATTGCTTTTCTTTAAGAGACCACCCTATATAAAGTTCAAGACCCACACAACCTGAATCTGCCCTGACCACAGTCGAACAATTTCTTATACTCTCTTATACTATTGTCATAAAAATTATTGAATTTAAAAGTAACTATAATAGTTAATATATGAGGACATAATTTTTGATACAGAGTTTCATGTAGAAAGTAAATGATGTGGTCTCCCAATGCTCCCTGCTGCCTGGGACTGACCACTGTTACTTTGATGTCCGCCTCCTCAGCATTTTTCTCAAGCCAGTTCACGGTGCTTAAAAGTGGCTTTGGAGCAGGTTGTCTGCGTTTGACTTCTGCTTCTGCCCCTGTGACCTTGGGAAAATTACTAGGTCTCTCAGCACCTGATCTGAAAGGGGAGGATTTCATTGTACTCTGCCTGTCTCTTAGGGGTACTAGGGGAAGAGGCTAGGGCGTAGGATAGTATCTGGTATGCTACATTCATTACAACCTCGTTTTATTTGGAAAACAAATATATTACAATTTCTTTTCAGTTATTTATGTTCTCAAGTATATTGCTCTCCCTTCCCCCAAGACTGTAAGCTTCTTAACTTTGGGTGCTAATGGAAAATATGGCGCACATCCTCCTAATCGAGCAGAAATGTGTGGGTGTGAGCGCCATCTAGCTGCGTTGCCTGTGGTTCCAGTGACCGCCAGGGACAGTTCTGCTGATCTGGCTCAACAAATACGATCAGACTTGTCAGAAGCCCGAGGGTGGCTGTGGTGTAACAGCAGTTTAGAACCAGCATATCAGGGGGCACTTCCAAGAAGCTAGAGATCCATCAGAAGCCAAGTCTCTCTGAAACGTGAGGAGCTCATGTTCACAGGAAAATAGGGTCATGCTGGATTCATACAAAGCTTCGAGGAGCACAGAATAAACAGCCTCTTCATTTGTTGAAACAGCACCAAGAAGTGTCACTAAAATGGTCTCTAACGAAGTCCTGGTGTTAATGGGGAAAAGGGAATGGATCTTCCCAAGATGACTCAAACATACAGCTATCTACAAGAGGGGCCGGGGAAAGGACACAGTGACAGAAGACCAAAGGACACAGAGATTTTTAAAGACAGGTGGACAGATTGTTTGGGTGTCCACCTTATTTTCTTAAAGGATTCTCCTAAGGAAATAAATGCGGGTAGAATAGTCAATTATGGGCTGTGTAGTGGAGTACACAATAGTTACTCAGCCCTCCTCCCAAATTTACAACCTGATAGTGAGTGAAAAAATCTGTCCCAGAAGAGTCTGAACCCCATAGGTGCACAAGGCTAGGAAAAGGAAAAAAAGAAAAACAGTGAAATGTAAAGTCGTTATGGAGGGAATGTTGTTAGGGAGGAAGCGTTTGTTCCTTGTGCCATTATGGATGCCCTCCCCCCAATTATAATAAACATTTATTACTTCTGTAATTAGAGAAATGCTTGTTTAAAGACAATTCATTAGATATCCAGTTTTTTCTTTTTTTAAATTATTTTATTGTTGTTCACTTACAGTTGTCTGCATTTACCCCCCACCCCCAACCCCAGGCAAACCCACCTCCCTCCCTTGCTTCCTCCCTCCCCCTTGGTTTTGTCCATGTGTCCTTTATAGCAGTTCCTGAAAACCCTTGTCCCCCTTCTCCCCTTCTCCCTCCCCTCTGGTTACTGCCAGATTGTTCTAAATTTCAATGTCTCTGGTTATAATTTGTTTCTCTGGTTGTATTTTGCTTG
>PVJI01017983.1:0-34374 GCA_004026765.1 Micronycteris hirsuta
GGTTCTCTGAGCTTCTTGGATTTCCAGGAAGCCTATTTCCTTTGCCAGATCTGGGAAGTTTTCCTTCATTATCTGTTCAAAAATACGTTCAATTTCTTGGTCTTCCTCTTGTCCTTCTGGCAGCCCTATGATCTGGATATTGGGTCGTTTACAAATGTCTCTGAGGTTCCTGAGACCCTCCTCATTTTTTTGAATTCTTGTTTCTTCCTTCTGGTCCATCCCATTGGTTTGAGATCCAACTTCCTTTTTTTTTCCTGTTGGTTCCCTGTAAATCTTCCTCCATTATCCTTATTGTATTCTTCATCTGTTCAACTATTTGCGTCCACCTATCTTCCAGTTTTGTTAACAATTTGATTACAAGCATTTTAAATTGCGCATCTGATAGGTTGACTATGTCATCATCCGTTAGTTGTAATTTGTTCTGATCTTTCATTTTGGCCATTTTCATTCTTTTTATCTCGGTGCACTTGTCAGCTGGCAGGTGCCTGCAACCTGGGTCGCTTTTGGATGACGTTGCCTCTGGGGGCGGGGCCTGGGAGGAAGCAATGGCGGCCTCCAATCACCGCGGGCTCCCGTCACCCCTCCGCTCCCCAGCTCCCCACTGCCTTTTCTGCCAGACTGGGTTCTGCTGGTTCAGCCCTGGCCTCTCTCTGGCAGCGTCGCTGGCTTGCAGGATTCACCCGTTGTTCGGGGCCACGCCCTGTTCAGGCACTGGCAGCGTGAGCCCCTCCGTGAGAGCTGCCTCTCGCTCTGCTCCTCTGCCTGGTACTGCCCCGCTTACCGGCCTGGATGTTCGTCTTCTCCTACCTCCTGGGTGTTGGACTTCCCTTCAGTTCGATTCTGTCCGTTCTGGTTGTTTAATTTTTCGCTACTGCATTCGTTATTTAGACACTCTGGATGTTCGGGCAGCGAGTGCATCCACCTACGCTGCCATCTTGGCGGAAGTCCTGAATTCTTTACATACACTAGATATTACCCCCTTACCAGGTACATGATTTGCAAATATTTTCTCCCATTCCATGTGTTGCCTTTTCACTCTGTTGATAGTGTCCTTTGATGAACAAAAGTTTCTAATTTTGATAAAATTTATTTATTTTTTACTGCCTATTGCCAGATCTATGGTCTTGACGTTTTCCCTATGTTTTCTTCCAAGAGTTTTACAGATTTAGATCTTACTTTTAGGTCTTTGATTCATCTTGAGTTAATTTTGTATATGGTATAAAGTAAGAACTTTTATATTCCCAATTGCAGTAGTGTATCTTCTTTGATGATTAAATAATTAGAAAATCACATTCATGAGAAACAGCAATAGGAATGTGCTTACTCAGAGATAACTATGATAATCTTTAATTGTTTAAAGAATTTTACTTGGAGTAGACCACCCCTTAAAACATAGAATAGGCTCATGTTTAATTTCAAAGCTTCAAAGTACTCTTCACAAGACTCCCATTTTTAAAAATTTACAAAGTCCTCTTCCATACCCCCCCAAAAATATAGGACACATTTCAAATATTTAAAAAAAAACTTAATTGAGACAGTTTTAAGATATAGAGGACTTTCCCATGAATATCTAACAAATGTTTGCTCTATGCCAGGCAATCTGCTTATCATAAATTATCCGTTATACTCCACACACACGTGGAGGTGGGTGATTTGAGCTCCATCTTACAGTTAAGAAAACTGAGGCTCGAAAAAGTGAAATCATGCAAGATCCAAGCTAGCCATAAGCTTTAAAATCTGTCCTCAGCCAATACACATTCTGTCTCCAAATATTTAGTTAATAACCAGGAATTTGCCTATAAAATTAAGCAAAATGTTAATCCCTATTTAAATAAGTCACGAATAAATACTAGTATAAACAATTTTTAAAAAGTTATCTTTATAACTCACCCTTGTGGGGTGCAGGAGCTGAAGCCATGTTTAGAGCATGCGCAGCAGAGCAGCGACTCAGGCGGAGTGATACAGTCCCTCGGCAAGCGCAGTACAGCGTGGCAGACAACTGGTGTTTGTGCGAAGGGTAACACGCCGTCTCAGAGCATGAGCAGCAGGGTGGCATGACCACAAATGTCTACGGAGGTTGCATAAAACAACACATGCCTATCAGAGCTGACGTATACATGTACCTATCAAGACTGAGGAAAATAGCGTTTCTATCCAAATGAATAAAAACATGCTTATGAAAAATTGTACAAAATCAACATTACTTTGCAACCAAAAGAAGCATAAAACAAGAGGACTTCAGACTGCGGACGATGCAGCCGAAGTGCGAGTCACTTTGAGATGTGCTGCACCTTCTGCCTTGGGAGAGGAAGACTTCCGCTGCCCTTCTGTCCCTCTGACTCTGTCTTCCAAGACGTGGACGGCCCAGCCTGGTCGCCTCCCAGACAGGGACCTGATCTGGACCCTTGGGACTCAGATTTGCTATCCTTCAATTCTCTTGTGTGATGTTATTACTGGTTGTTTCTGAGTGATTATTATTGTTATTAGGTTAGTATGTTTGAGGTTGAATCTGCATTAATAAAAGCTGAGTAAATAGCATAGTCTTCTGGGTCGACTCACTGTTACTTCTTGGTGCTGGTGTCACCTGTAGGACTAGCGGTCGTGTAAGCAGACCGGTGCTCCTGGTTCTTAAGGCCCTGATCAGAAAACCTGAGCAGGGGCTGAAGCCTGGCTTATAAGGAGGACTGTGTCATGAAAAATACACTAGCGACAACCCTCAATCTTATTACAGACATGTGCCCGGCATTTGTTGTGATTCCTTTATTGTATCTGTTTTTAATTGTTCCCACATTTCCATTGGCAGGCAGACATGCAGTAAAATGCCATTCAAGCTGTCAGAGCAATATTCTTAACTTTTCTGTTACATTTGTACTTTCAATTACTAAAGTACTAGTCCTTTTAGTTGATTTGTCTTCACTTAGCCTGAGGTTTTTGTCTTTATAAAAGGACATGAAAACAAATGCTTAATATTTTTAAATCTCTAGGACATATTTAGAACAAAATTTTCCAGCACTTCATACAATAGTTACATTAGTAAACTTCTCTTTTATTTTCATTTTAGTCTAGCAGATAACCTGACAATTTAACAATCTCATTTTTTAAGGTAAAATTGTTGTATCATAAAATTAACCATTTTAAAGTATGCAATTTAGTGACACTTAGCACATCCGCCGTATTATGCAGCCATTACCTCTAGCTCTGAAATATTTTTATTTCTCCAAATGGAAATACCATTAAAAATAATTTGCCATTTCTTCACCCTCCCGGCTCCTAGCAGCCTCTCATCTGCTTTCCGTGTCCATGAATTCGCTTGTTCTAGATATTTCATATAAACGGAATCATATAACATTTGTTCTGCTGTGTCTGACTTAATTTCACTTAGCATAGTGTTTTTTATTTGTTTTTGAATTTATTGGGGTGACATTGGTTAATAAAATTACGTAGGTTTCAGGTGTACAATTCTGTAACACATCATCTGTACACTGTGTGTGTGTTCACCACGCAAAGTCAATCTTGTACCATCACCATATTTCCCCACTATGCCCTCCTCCACCTCTCCCCACTTCTTTTCCCTCTGGTAATCACCATGCTGTTGTCTGTGTCTATCAAGTTTTTTTTTTCTTAGTCCCTTCACCTTTTCACTGAGGTCCCCCAAAGTCCCTGTTTGCTGTGTTAGTCGGCTCTCTTGTCTCTATGAGTATGTTTCTATTTCATTTGACTCCACATACAATTGAAATCATATGGTACTTGTCTTTCTCTGATTGGCTTACTTCACTTAGCTTAATACTCTACAGGCAAATCCATGCTGTTGCAAAGTATAAAATTCCTTCTTTTGTACAGCTCAATAGTATTCCATTGTGTAAATGTACCACAGCTTTTCTTCTCCACTCATGTACTGATGGACATTTAGGCTGCTTCCAAATCTTGGCTAGTGTAATTAACGCTGCAATGAACACAGGGGTGCATGTATTCTTTTGAATTAGTTTCAGGTTTCTTCCAACATATTTCCAGAAGTGGAATCACTGGGTCATAAGGCAGTTTCATTTTTAATTTTTTGAGGTAACTGCATACTGCTTTTCACAGGGATATTGAGCATCTTTTCATATGTCTATTGGCCATCTGTATGTCCTCTTTGGAGAAGTTTCTATTCAGGTCCTTTGCTCATTTTTTAAAATGAATTATTTGTCTTCCTGGAGTTGAGTTGTGTGAGTTCTTTATATATTTTGGAGATCAAACTCTTGTCTGAGGTATCATTTGCAAATATATTTTCACATATGGTTGGTTCCCTTTTCACTTTGCTGATGTTTTCTTTAGCTGTACAGAAGCTCTTTATTATGATGAAGTCCCATTTGTTTATTCTATACTTTATATCCCTTGCTCTAGGGGACATATCAGTGAAAATATTGCTGCCTGGAATATCTGAAATTTCCCTGACTGTGTTCTCCTCTAGGATTTTTATGGTGTCATGAATTATATTTAAGTATACTATCCATCTTTTGTTTAAATCAGTGGTTGAGTTTCATGTTTTTGCATGTAGCTGTCCAGATCTCCCAACATTATTTGTTGAACTACTCCATTTTATGTTTCTGTCTCCTTTGTTAAATATTAATTGACCATAGACACTTGGGTTTATTTCTGGGCTCTCTATTCTGTTCCATTGATCTATGTGTCTATTCTTATGCCAATACTAGACTGTTTTGATTATTGTGGCCTTTTAATATAGTTGAATCAGGTATTGTGATCCCTCCTACTTTGTTCTTCTTTCTCAAAATTGCTATGGCTATTCAGGATCATTTATGATTCCATACAAATTTTTGAAATGTTTGTTCTATATCTGTGAAATATATCATTGGTATTTTAATAGAGATTGTGTTGAATCTATAAATTGCTTTGGGTAGTATGGACATTTTGGTGATGTAAATTCTTCCAATCCATGAACACAGGCTATACTTCCATTTGTTTGTGTCTTCCTTAATTTCTTTCTTCGGTGTTGTGTAGTTTTCTGAGTACAGGTCTTTTACCTCCTTGGTTAGATTTATTCCTAAGTACTTTATTTTTCTTGTTGCTATAGCAAATGGGATTTTTTCCTCGATTTCTTTTCTGATATTTTGTGGTGATATTTCTGATATTGGTGGTGTACAAAAATGTCTTCGATTTCTGAATATTGACTTTGTATTCTGCTGTTTTGCCAAATTCACTTATTAGGTTGAGTAGATTTTTTGGTGGAGTCTACCGGGTGTTCTATGTACACTATCATGTCATCTGCAAATAATGACAATTTTGCTTCCTCCTCTCCAGATTGGATGCCTTTTCTTTCTTTTTCTTGTCTTATTGCTGTGGCTAGGACTTCCAATACTATGTTGAATAAAAGTGGTGAAAGCGGACATCCTTGTCTTGCTCCTGATCTTAGTGGAGAAGATTTTAGGTTTTGCCCGTTGAGTATGATGTTGGCTGTAGGTTTCTCGTATATGACCTTTATTTTGTTGGTTTGCTCCCTCTACTCCCACTTTGCTGACTATTTCTATCATAAATGGGTGCTGTACCTTTTCAAATGTTTTTTCTGCTCTATTGATATGATCATGTGATTTTTGTCTTTCCTTTTGTTTATGTGATGTATTACATTTATTGATTTGCAAATATTGTGCCACCCTTGCATCCCTGGGATGAATCCCACTTGGTCACAGTGTATGATCTTTTTAATGTATTGCCAGATGTGGTTTGCTCATATTTTTTGAGGATTTTACTGTGTATGTTCATCAGCAATATTGGCCTGTAGTCTTTTCTCTTTGTGTGTGTGTGTGTGTGTGTGTGTGTGTGTGTGTGTGTGTTTAAGATTTTATTTATTTCTTTTTAGAGAGAGAGGAAGAGAAGGAGAAAGAGAGGGAGAGAAACTTCAAAGTGTGGCTGCCTCTCGCACTCTCCTAGCTGGGGATCTGGCCTGTAACCCAGGCATGTGCCCTGACTGGGACTCCAATCAGTGACCCTTCGGTTCACAGGCCTGTGCTCAATCCACTGAGCTACACCAGCCAGGGCTTTTTGTTGTGTTTTTATCTGCTTTGGAGATTATGATGATGGTATCTTCATAAAAAGAGTGTGGGTGTCTTCCCTCTTCTTGGAGTGTTTGGAATAGTCTGTGAAGGATAAAGGTTAGCTCTTCCTTAAATGCTTTGTAAAATTGTCCTGTGAAACTATCAGGTCCAGAGCTTTTGTGTGCCGGGAGTTTTTTGATTACTGCTTTGATTTTACCAACTGTTATCAGTTTGTTCAGGCTTTGTTTCTTCTTCCTTCAGTTTTGGAAGATTATATTTTTGTACAAATTTGTCCATTTCACCCAGGTTTTCAAATTTCTTGGCGTATAGTTGTTCATAGTAATTTCTTACAACCCTTTGTATTTCTGTGGTGTCAGCTGTAATCTCTCCTCTTTCATTTCTGATTTTGTTTATTTGGGTCCTCTATTTTTCTTGATGAATCTGCTTAAAGGCTTGTCGGTTTTGTTTATCTTTTCCAAGGGATCCAAGGGAAAGAAGGAGGGAAGAAAGAAAGGAAGAAGAGAGAATGAACTGCTGAAATCTTGTTGTATTAAGACTGTAGTTTAGTGAACTTCATTATGAAATCTGGCTCTAAACAGGACAGGTAGCCCAAGTCCTCTCACCTGAGTAAAAATATAATTTTCAAATTGGCTTAATGCTTCAACTGGCTATGGTGTTGCACTGGCCTAGCTTTGAACACCACAAGTAACACCCTTGGAGATTTCTCCAAGGCCTACTCTACGAGACCTTGGAGAAATCTTTGACCTCTCTGAATCTCAGCCTTCTTATTCATAAAATAGAATAATTTCTACTTCTTGAAGTTGTGGAGATTAAATGTACTAATAAGCATAAGGAGTTTAACAGATGATGGCCAGCTCATAAATATTAACCCTTTCTCTCCTTTTCTTTGCTGTTGGCAGAGAGAGAATGAGTAATGTTCCCCAAGATTTGGTTAACTTTCACTTATATGTATGGAAACGAAAAGGCAGTAGGTATGAAAGAAATTCACAGCCAAAAAGCTGATGTTAATCATTCTGTTATAATTTTTTTTCTTCAGTGTCTTTCCTGAAAGCATTAGCTGGTAGCCATGGATCCTGCAAACACTGAGCTCTTAATACTATAACTCTGATGTCTATTTGTGAGCTGTTTGCAGGGTAAGGGGACTGCCTCTCCCTTTGTGCCCAATGATGAATGTGGCCGTCCAGATCCTGCCCCCACCATCGTCTCTCTCTCATACACACACAATGCTGAAAAGTGAGAAGAAAAAGAAAAAATTCATAGAAAGTAAAGAACTGCTACTCTGACATTCCCCCTACCCCACAGATATAATATGAATACTAAACCAGCCACCAAATAATTGCAAATAGTAACATTCATTTTAATAAAATATTATCACAGGAGCTCTTGATTCAGAACATAAACTGTCTTCTTTCTGGTGAACAAATTCAACTCTGACATTAGTGAAATCAAAAGAAAATAAAGCAAAGCAAAACCCCGAGTATATCTAAAATAAGATATTCTTACCAAATCTCCCAGCTTCCTTTTCCACAAAAGAAATACAATTGTCCTAATTGCCTTAGCTGGAACATGCCATGTTATCTTTCTTCTCCTTCGTCTTTCCATCCAATCAATTGGAAATTAAATTAACTCTTCCCTTATAATATCTTTCAAAGAAAATCTGTTTTTCTTTTCTCACTATCATTGTCCTAGTAAACAGTACAAAATCTGGATTTCTCACTTTACATCTGAAAACCTCCACAGTGTGGTGGTACCAAAAACCCCTCTTTCTCTCTCTCTTCATGTCTGAGCACTGCCAACAGACTCACTGAAAACAACAACAGCAAACCACTGCTTGCACCAAGTCTACAGGGAAAACTTCCTGGGGCCCGTGCAGCTGTCCACTCCTGCTGGCCCCCGTGAAGCCCTCTGCCACCCTTACTCTTCCTCCCCAGCCCCTAGTGCTCACTAGCCTCGGAGTCTGTGTTCTCGCCACCTCCTCCTCTCTGTTCCCTTGTGTCTAGCACTGTGTCTACCATGTGATGGTCACACATATACATTGGTTTATGACTGAATGAATTAGCCCACCTTCAGACCATCCAAATAGACAGCAAATCATGTCACGTCACATATGCATGTGCCCATGCCTTCACTTAATAAATACAAATTTTGGAGGAAAGTAATATTATGACAAATATTTGGGGGGGGGTTAAATTATTTTGTTGTCTTAATAGATCATTTTCTATTTTAAGAGAATTTTATAAGAAGGCAGCTTTAAAAGTAGAGGCGTGTAGTTGATATGGTACTTTAGAAGCGTTTATTTTTCATCTCTGACACAGTAAAACTAAAGGAAGCAGTGAACCGAAACTCTGTCAGAAAGGAGCAGATTGAACTTCATGCAGGATACCTGGTGGGGTCTCAAAGACCAGAAATCTGTCTGTTGGCAAGTTTGTTTTATGGCTAAAAAGTCCTTAATGCAGAACGTTGGCCTTTGTATGGCCTACAGAACATCAGTTTGTCAGAGGCAGTTTTTAAAGATTACTTAATCTGAGGTAGGCCTGTTTTGGGCATCTCCCATCAATTCCAAAGTGAACTTCAAAAAAATTAATGAGACCACAGGTAAGTTACATATATATTTTTTTAATTTAACATGTCAACTAATACAATTGATCCCAAAACTACTATTTTTATATGATAATTTTTACATTTAAATAGATCAAATTATTTAATTTTCATTTTTAATCACTGAAATGGTCCATGGGCCTTAAAAAATAAGAATTATAACCATACACGCAGAATCTCCCATATCTTACCCCAACCAAATGCCCAAAGCAGAGAGTTTCAAAGCAGCACATCAAAAACAGTGGTATGAGACACAATTATTCCTGTTTAATATTATGCAGTATAATAATAAATTGTAGCCTCAACAAATAAGGATTTTTAGCTAGAGCTAATTAATAGGAGCTCCTTTAAATTTTGTTTTAGATAATTTTGTACTGCAAGCGGACAAGCCTGGGTTAACTTTCCGTGCTGTGACTTTCCTTTAACATAATATCAAATGGCAAATGAGTCAGAACACAAGCTAGCAAGTAGTAGGAGTGAGCAATCATTTCTAAGTTTTGCAAAGCAGGTTTTAAGGAAGTGGTGGCTATTTTCAGTAACTTTTTACTTAAAATTATTCTTTAAATTGTTATCATATTGTGCTGTCACTTCACGTATTACACTTGCTACGTTTATTTTGATCTATTGATGGTGGATAATATTATCTGTAATGAAATGATCTATGTGTGACTCTGGGGGAGGGACTTGTGTATACAGTTCATGGACTATAAAACTTCATAGGATTGTTCAGAAGATTAAATGAAATAATAGCCATCAAGAACTAAGACTGCTTTGAACATAGCATACCCCTAGTTAAGGTTACTTATTATTTTATTTGTTATTATAAAGGTATGCCTGGTTGTTTATTTTATTTTTTAGTTCTAGACAATCTCGAAGTAGGTAAATTTCTTATTTTTATCTTAATGAATAAAATCTGAATCAGTATTGTTCACTCCATAACATATATCAACATTTCAATAAAAAAAAGAAAGAGTATGCACAAAGACATATAAACATTAAGACATTTCATTTTAAAATAATTTTAGTATTATGATTACTGTGTTGTTGTTTTTTATAGAGTTTTTGAACTGTGCTCTCCAAACCCAGCAGCTCTAAATTATGCTCAGTTTGACCTTTGTATTTATTGTTTGTGTTTTCAGAGCTGTGGTCAAGTTGAAAGATGAGGAGAGCGGAGCCCTGTGCCCCCAGGCCCTGTGGCGTCAGCCCCAGGCTTCAGTCTCAGGGCATCTGGGCGTTCTGTGGCCTGAGAGCTCAGTTTAATCATGAGTGACATAATTATTACATAGAATTATTATCCATATGTGACCTAAGTAAAAAGCCTCCAAGTTGAGGTTTTGTAGTCTTTTTACTAAAATGTAGCATACATATAAGAACTCATGACATGTGCACAAGTCATGAGGATACAGTGTAATGCATTTTCACATAATTAATGCACATGGATGGAACCAGTACTCAGGTTAAGAAAGAAAGCACTGTTATCACCTTAGATGAATTCTTCAGTTCCCTGTGCCTTTCTTTCATTAACCACCATCAAAGAAAACCACTGTTAGAATTTTAACGCTACATATTAGCTTTCCCATTTCTGAATATACCATGCTAGGTACTTTTGGTATGTTGTGTCTTAGTATTGTGTTTGGAAGTTTCCTCCAAGTTGCTATGTGTAATTGTATTTTGTCCATTCTTGTTTCTGTGTAGTATTTCATTGTATGAATATACAAATTATCTGTCCATTCTGTTCATGAACATTTGGGTTGTTTTGCTTTGGGGATAATTATACAGAATGTGCCTATGCTCATTCTTGTACATGTCTTTTGGTAAACATGGGTACATTTCTGTTGGGTATCTAATGGGTATATACCTAGGAGAGGAATTTACTGAATCACAGGGTATGATATTCAGCTTTAGTAGACACTGTCAAACAGTTTTTCAAAGCACAGGTGTCAATTTCTGTTCCCCAAACCAGGGAGAATTCTAACTTCTTCACTTCATTTCCCGTACTTGGTATCATTAATCTTTTTATTTTAGCCATTCTAGTGTTAGCCCACAGTGTTAAGGCCTCTAAAGGGCTGAGATTATCCTATAGTCTAACTAGTTAGCATAGGTCAATGTCATGGACCTTGGAAGAAGACTCGGTATTCCCAGGTCAGCATAGGAAATATGCTCAATAATATTGTAATAATTATGTATTGTGTCAGGCAGGTACTAGACTTATTGGGGGGATCACTTCATGGGTTCTATGGATGTCTAATCACTATGCTGTACACCTGAAACTAATATAAAATTGAATGTCAACTGTAACTGAAAATAAAATAAAATAAAAATAAAGAATAAAAAACCAGATAACCAACATTTCTGTATGGGTTCCCTGAGCCCCAATTCCCAGAGAGCAATGCAAAGAAAAGCAGATGGAACTGGCTGGGTAGTGAGTTGTGCTTACAGAACCCGACTCTTCTGTAGTAGGCAGTAAGCAATCCTGCTTTGCTCCAGAGGAAGACACTATCTCTATCTTCTGAGGCTGTACACTATACAAATATCTTTGAAAAGGCAGTCTGGAACCAAAAGTAGGCTTTCAAAGCAGAGCACAGCTTCTGCTTGCAACACATGCAGAAACATAAGAGACCTATGGAGAATTATTTCTCACTGGTAGTGCTAGTGCATTATGTTTTTAATTTGTATTTCGCTGATAACTGATAAAGATGAACACCTTTTTGTCATCATTAGCCATTTGTATGTCCTCTTTTAAAGTGCATATTCAAATCTTTTTGCCTATCTTTCTATTGGATTGTCTGGTTATTGTTGATTTTTTCTCATTTATTTATGGAAATCTTTACATATTCTGGATACTAGTGATTTGTCTGATATATATATTTTGCAAATATTTTCTCTCACTCTGTAGTTTGTCTTTTTATGTTTTTAATTGTCATTTGATAACTGTAGTATTGGCCCAAATAGAGGTAGTAAAATATTGAAAAAAATTAAGAGTCTAGAAACAGCCCCACATTTTTTTCAATGATTTGCTTTTCTGACAAAGTGCATGGGAGGGGAAGTGTTACCTTTTCAATAGTGGTTTGTGTCCATTGGACATACATGGAAAAATAAATATTAAAACATTTAATCTTGATTGCTACTTCATACATCACATAAAATCAAATCTAGATAAACCATAAATATAATATAAATGTTAAACAATAAAGCTTTTAGAAGAAAACATAGGAGAATATCTTTGTGACTCGGGGCAGTCAAAGATTTATTGATACATTAGTCATAAAGAAAAGTTTAATAAGTTCGATTATATTACAGTTAAAACTTAGAGTTATTAAACTGAGTCTTTCATAGGCATAAAATTTAAAGAAAGTTCATTTTTATGGATACATTTCTTCTGCCAGGCCCCTTTCTAATATCACAGCAGACTTTGATTCTAAGAGAATGAAGAAGGTATGAGAAGTTACTTATAAGATCAGAATGTAACTTTAAGAGCATAGAAGACAGGGCATTACAACAGTGGAGACTTTATATATGTTGCTAAAGGGAGAGAAAAACCTAGAAACCTAAATAGTTTCTCACTACTGGGTTCAGTGTTTTTCCTCTTGCAACAGTGAGCAGAGGAATAAATACATCTCCTGATTTACTGACCTGCTGTTGATGTACTTGATGCACACATTGCACACCTGAGTCAGGCTTTTGTTGCATAGAAACACCTCACGCAAGTTAAATGGTGTTTCTTCTGAGGATGCTCACCAACTTGAAAAAAATATCTGAACGCCATTAGAAATCAAACCTGTTTAGTGATTAGCTAGGGTGGGTTTTCCGCAAACTCAACAAAGCTTAAGCTTGGGATCTAGGAGAGGCTCGGATCTTTACCAAGAATCTGGGACAGTCTCAAGTGATTTTATATTTGCAATTTTATGTTCTTCTTCTTACAGAAGACCCTTAGAATTGTGTAATCTTCAGACTCTAGATACCTGTGTCTGCCCCTGGTGGCCAGTTAACCCTTTCATTTCCTAGGCAGCAATACTTCTCTTAAGTGGATTAATAGTCTGCTTTCTCCAAACTGGTGTCTTTTGACTCTCCGTAATTCCTGCTTCCCCATGACCTCAGCACTCAGGATCACGACGGCTTCCCTGGCTGCTTGGGCTTTCAGCCTGACTTCAAATTGTCTCACATTATAAACTGCCTGGTTGCGTCAATAATTCACTGTTAGAGTACAAGAGTAATATAGGGATTGGCCCAACCTGGCCTTTTGTACTAGACCATGCCATGAATCCCTGATCAGCCTATGAAACTATGGCCCTGTCTAAGGGGTCTAGTCCAGGTACAGGAGGGTCCCCAGGACACAGCACCCCTGCCTTCTTCTTCAACAGGGGCTCTGATTACCAACTCTCATACACACTTAGGATATCAGAAGTTAATGCAACAGAGAATTGGAGCTTTGGAGTCAAAGCTGAGAGAGTCAAAGCTGAGAGACTGAACTATGGGGCATGTAGCTTCATTGCAGAAATTAGATTAGGATAGGACAAGAATCTGTAACTTTCGAGTTTGTAAGAGAAAGTTCCAGATCCATAGACTTTTGGCATCAGAGTGTGTTCTCTGAGCCAAAAGCTGGTCTCGGAATCCCTGAATTAGGGAAATCTTAAAATAACCACAGACGAGCTCTTCTGTGGAGTCCATGGTGACCCTGTACTCCTGACAGGGAGGAGCAGGGGGGTGGCAGCTTTTCCCAGAGCAGCCCGATTTCCTGTGTGTGCCATTCATTCCTGGTCTCAAACTTATCCCAACTCAGAAACACTGCAAATCAGTGAGACATACTAACTATTGCTAAGTTACTCTGAAGGTAGTTTCATAGTAGTTCAGAAGATGCTTAATTATTAGAACATGTTAGGAAGAGAAGTTTAGAGGGCGCTTCCATGCTAGGCCAGTTCTCACCCGCATGTAGAGCAGGCTATCTAGACATGGAACAGAAAGAGAACTAATTTAGCAACACAAATCACATTAAAGTTTTATAAGGAAAATAAAAATTTGTCCCACGGAGGAAATCAGTCCCTGCTGCGGGGGTGGACAGGCAGTTGGGAACGCAGGATCACAGCCAAAGAGAGGAACACACTGCGGCCTCAAAGGGGGAGGGAAAGTGGGCAGGAAAACCACCGCCCTGCTTGCCGTGAAGCCACCAGACAGAGGACTTCGGCTGATTTACCCTGAAAACGTCCTGATTGCATGTGTGGAGGAAGAGGGGATGACGGCATTTCCCTCACTGCCTGGTTTCATTTGTCAGAATGGAATGGAATGAAATTTCTACAGTTTCACGAGTCCGTTTCTCCCTGTGTCCCCTGCTTCCCTCCCCCACCTCCTTTCTCTCTCCCCATCCTTCTCATTCTCTCCTCTCCTTTCTCTCTCTCTCCTTTCTCCTTGTTCTTGCTATCATTCTAGCTCTTTTATTTTTTCCTCTACTGCTATCTCTCCTCTTTTCTTAATGAAAGTGTTGGGCAAACTATACAGTATAATATGAAAGAGAGCAGGAAGAAGAAAAATATGAGGGTATGTATTTTTTCTTTTCTACATACATGAAGGAGTAAACACTTATATACACACTCGTTGAACACCAACCATGAGGAAAACAAAGCTAAATCTTCATCCTGTTAATACAGATGAACGAATCAAGCCAGTGCTTATGTGTTAGTTAGGCCTCTATGTTCTCACCTTCTCAAAGATGTCGATCCAGGAATTTCCCCATTTCTCCTCTACTTCATCCCTCTCTACTCCTCCATCTGCATCATTCCCATCAGCACACAAACATATGTTTATTTTAAAACAAAAAAGGAAACAAACAAATCAACATATTCCTCTCAACCTGCTTCCTTTAACTCTAGTTTCCAACAATATCTCTGTCCCCTGAGTAAACTTCCTTAAGGAGTCTGTTAACACAGACCTCCGATATAGATTTCTCTGCCATGCTAGTTCAATTACCCAAATGTCTACTTGTTATATCTACTTGGACAGTGAAGAGATATATCTATATCTACATGATGTCTACTTTGGACACCATGTCCAAAACAGAGCTATGGATACTCTCCAACTTACTTCACCCAAAGTCTTCCTTATTTAGAAAGATGTTTATAGAAAGCCTGACCTTCCAGTTGCTCACACCAAAATTCTAACAGTCAATCTTGACTTCTCTTTCTCAAATTGCTGTTGACTCTACCCTCGACAGATATCCAGAATCTGACCATGCTTTACAATTTGAAATCTTATTCTCCTGGCCCTAGACACCATTATTTCATCTCAATTACTATAACAACTTCCTAACAGTATTCATTTTTTTCTTATCCTTGTATCCTTACAGTTGGTTCTCACACAGCTGCCTGAGGTGATCCTTCTAAAATGTAAGTCATATCATGCTTGTCTACGCTTAATAATCTGAAGTGGCTTCTCATGTCATGTTGGGTAATAGCCAAAGCCTTTTTTGCTTCAATTAACTCTATGATATGGTTCCAATATCTTCTCTCTGGCTCTTGTCCCCTCACTCCTTCTACTCCAGGCAGGTAGCATTTACGTGGGGCCTTTACCGTGATGTGACTGTCTCATCTTCCTGGATGCTCTTCCCCTAGGTATATCCAAGGCTAACTCCTCCACCTCTTTCAAGTTTTGCTTGATTCTCGCCTTCTCAATGAGCCTAACTTGTCCACCTAATCTAAAATTGTAATCTGCCCCTCTAGTACTCTAGATCCTCTGCATCCTTCCATATTTTTCCATGATTCCTATGAGCTTACATAACCTGTGAGTTACTTATTTAGAATGCTACTGTTGATTGTCTGTGTCCCTTGACCAGAATGCAAGCTTCTTGAAGGGCAGATATTTTCATGTTTGGTTCACTGATGACTTTCAAGCATTTGATCACAGCCTCATGTGAAGTAAAAGCTCAATCACCATTTACTAAATTAGGCTTTCTACCTTTGAGGAGCTTGCATTCTAGTAGAAGAGACTGTACAGGAACATAGTGTGCTCCAAGTGCTTAGAGAATACATAAAAGGGAGTTATTCACTGTGTTGGAGGTGGGGATTGGGTGAGAGCTTCAGAAAAAAACAAGGGGGATGTCAGAGCTAAACCTCAGGCATGAATAGTTAAAGCTGAAAAGCGGGAGCAGAGGCCCAGGGAAAGGGAAGAAACTTCAAAGCAGAGAGTTCAGCATGTAAAGAGTACAGCAGTATGAAGTTATAAGGCCTATTGGTGGAAGAGGGGCCAAAAAAATTGAAACTGAAGGATTTCTTCTCTCTGTTATCTTTTTTACCCATTCATCCCTCAATAACCCTGCCTTCTAGAATCATTTTCGTTTTTTGGTTTGTTTATTCTTCTGCTTAAATACTAGACTCTGTTGTATTGACTGGTTATAACTATAATTTCTGAATTGAAGAAGTACAGAGAGGGCAAAATATACTACCTGAGATAAGATGAAGAAGACACCTAGAGAGAAAGGTCCAGAAGGGTGAATGAGCCTGAGGTGATGGTAGGGACGGAGCCAAAAAGAGGAAGAAACTGGGGAGACTTTGGGCAGCTGCCACAAAGACTGGAAGTTTAGAAAGAAATTATTTCTTTGAGTTTTACCAAGTGCTTTCTTTCGTCACCAGAAAACTTTAATAAAGAACAACATGGCAGGCAATAATTTTTGCAGTCAATTTGTGTTGTTTTTTGATAAAACAAACCTAACCATTCCTACATAGAACTGAGAGTTGATTTGGAAGTAGAGTTGATAGGTGAGTTTACTTAGAAGTTCAGGTTTCAGTGTGATTCTGAGGTTATTAAGCTAGAGGTTTTGGGCAGATAATGACCCTATTAGCCACTGAAAGGAACGCAGAAGGAATATGTCAGCAGCTAAGAGAGGGGCTTAAAATAATGTGCCTAGATTTTAAATGTTGATTTTGAAAAGACTAAGTAAGGGACATGCCTAACCGGCTACTGGGATACAAATCTAAAGCCCAGGAGCACTGGAAATAGAGATTTTGGTGTTATCATCAGATATGTGAGTGTTGACACAATGAGCACAGGTAGATATGATCATCCAGGGACAGTGTGGAGAAGAAAACAAGAGATCCAAGGACAGATTGAAGAGAGGTGGCTGGGAAAAATGAAGCCAGTGGAAAGATAGAGAGAGAACTATAAAAGCAAAAGAACGTACAGAAATTGTATCCTGAAAACTAAGAGATGTTTTAAAATTATTTCTCTCTCTCTCATGATCACTCCCTTCTATAATTAAATGAGGTCAAGTCTAAACACTAAAGGCTGAGAAAGAACGTCCGCACTTTTGCGCATTCACCCAAAACCTTCTTCACAGTCTAAGCTAACTCCAGTGTACCCAATCCTTTGTAGGGAAGTCAAACAACAACTGACATTTGTTCAGGGCCAGTTACTGAACTAAGGTTTTCTACAGATTATCTCATCTAATGCTCACAACAACTCCATGTGGGTTAAAAAATTTCTATTAAATATGCAAAAATGTAGGCTCAAACCCTTAAGTAATGGCCAAAGATCAAAGACCTGGGCAAGCAGCCAAGCCGGGATGCAAATCTGAGCAGATCATCAGCCTTGGTCCCTGCTTTGCGTCGCACCTCCATCGGTTTCTATGGAAAGATTAAGGAGCCTCACTCACTAGGTTTTCTTGCTGAAAAAGTTAGAAGATCAAAAACACAATTTTAAAATTCATAGTGATAGAGAAAGGCAATGATCCTAATTAAGAACATACCTCAGTGTAATAATAAAGGAGGCTTTAAAGCATGAATAAATTACAAAGGGGCCATAGGAATATAAATAATTCCAAGTGTTGGAGAATATTTATTTATGTTATTAGAGACAGAGAAATACACAGATTTGAAAAGCACTCAAAAAAGAAAGCTGGTCTTCATTCCTATCCTGTAGATCATGTCTGGCTTGTTCTCCTTCCCTTGTTAAACTCCTAATCCAGATAAATGTTTAGTCATTTGCACTTTATCAGAGAATGTCAGAGCACCTGCACTCCACGTCCAAAAAAGGACCCCATTTCCTGTGCTGTGCTGGCTATTTCTGATAGCAGAACCTTCAGACATGTCCTTCATGGGTCCCATGGTCTAACTCTGTTTTTAGAAGGACATTTTTCTGTTTAAATAAATTAAGAGCAATTTAACTTCATCTGTTATTAAAGATTCTGAGTTTTTTTTTCAGCGCCCAAACTACATTGTATTTATAAGATTTTACCCTTTAAGACTAAATTGAGTTGTGGATTTTGGGATAGCTTTAAATATACTCAATCGGTTACTGAATGTCACCACCTTTATGAGTGAAACGAACTGCTAGGAAGGCTGGTCATTATAAAACCCTCTATATGCTGGATCACAAGTGGTCTAAAATTACCTCTACTTTTTATGGTGTAGGAGATATGGTAAGCTGTATTTCAGTTTCTTGTCAAATATAAACTAATCTAAAGAAAAGATTTCTATAGTTTCACTAATTTTTAAATGTCTCACTCTTTTAATATCCATTTTTTCCACTTTTTCTGTCTTCCTAAATCACAATAGATAACATAGTTCATTCACTTCTAAAAATAAAAAAAGAGAGAGAGAATGGAAAACAAAGATGCCAGGCCTCCACCTTTGCCCTTCAATCTGATTATAAAAGCAGACAAAAGCTGAAGGACATGTCTTCCTCGTCCCTGTCTGTGGGCGGTAGAATGGAGGTGCCTTTGCTGGAAGTCAGGAAACTGGGCTTCGTTTCTGAGTTTATTCAATAAGTAATTGTGTGACCGTGGACAAGGAATAGGCCTGGGTTATAAAGGTAAAACTGCAAATTTACGCATTTGTTCAACTAGTCAGTCCACAAATACTCCCTCACCTGCGGGACACCAACTACTGGCTGGAAGCCAGATGTTAGTGTTGGTGGTGGTCGATCTGCGCAGGCGCCTGGCCCCTCACAGAGCAAGCCTTGCTCTCAGCCTCGGCCTCCCTCCTACGGCAGCAGGTCCGCCCGAGATCCAAGCTCTGTTACTGAGAAATAGCAAAAGGGGTATTCCTATATCTCAGTATAAACCCCAGTAATAAAAATAAGTGATACAATGAATCTTTGAAACTAAATTACTACCAGTGTATTTTCTAAAGTTCACCTCTTCCTCATATTTTTATTTATTGGCTATAGTAAGGAAGACAAAAGTGGATGTCATATGGAGCATACAAGAAAATTTTAGAACTTGGAGAACTAATTAAGAGTGTTAAGCAGGCACATTAACACCTCTTCGTTTTATACTGGAAGTTAGTGAATTTTTTACTTAAGACAAATCCAGAACCAAGAGAAAAACTCCAATGTGAAGATTAAAAGATAGTTATAGAGATTTGGAGCCATAGACATGCTAAGGCAAATAAACTAAAGCATAAAAGCAAAACCAAAAATATCAAGGGGAGTTAGGTAGGTATATTCTACTCAAGTATAAGAAAAGTATATTTTGAATAAGCAATGATTACCACAAGTTGATTATTAGTGAGAAACGATGCTTTAGTCTTGCTTTAAAGTTTTATGGTTTATAGTTTTTCTAATTGAAATTTTCTTTAGTTGAATTCTATTATCATAGAAAAAGCACAGTTGAATGGAAAATGAAAATCCCTGTGATTCAGTTAATCAATGCCTTTGGCCCAGGATCCCATGAACGGCAATTATTCTCACTTCAGAAAAGTCACAGAACCAGGGAAAAACAGTAGCTCCCTGGGATTCTAATCTTGCAGCTCCAAACGTACAAACTATAGCAACTAAACTAAACTAAAAGGCGCCGCTCTGTCACCATCTCGGATTTTTGCTTACTCTCTCAGCCTAAACCATACTCTTGCCTCGCATCACCTGTATTCCTCGATTTGCCTCAAAGATCTTTGGGTTAAATTATGGCCATGCTCTTGATGTTGTTGAAAATAACTAATTTATTTTTAAGCTTTAACCAACAAAGTTATATTGCTAATGTGGCTTGTTCAAGCAAGGAATATTGGTCAGAAGGCACAGAATACAAATGTAGCAGAAGTTGAGTTGCTGTTCTGGACACATCATAATGATACAGAATGTCTCTGTAACTAGGGACGGAAACATTAGGCCTCACCATTCACCACATGGCATCTACATGTCAAGATCATTAGAGAGGCATCCTTAAGCATTAATCTTCCAAACAACGGTTTAGGTCTGCACCTGAAGGAAGTCTGGTGTTCCAAGTCTACAACAGCAAATACCTGTGGTAAAGGCATCCAGACCAGGATATGCCCTGTTTTTCATACCAACAAAACAAGTGGGATCTGTTGACACAATCAGGAAGAGCACCAACATTTTCATTATCCAAATTTGGGCATTTTGACCTTTTCTATAATTACTTGTTTACCAGACCCTTCCTCCTGCTAGACTGGAAACTTCTTTAGAACGTGATTTGTTTAATGTTATATTCTCAGTGCCTATACTGCCTGACAAAGAGTAAATGCTCTATAACTATTGAATAAATGGCATTTTTGGCAAAAACTTTTGGATTACATTGTAAAAGCTGTAATCAATGGTCAAATTCAGAGAAGGATTATGAAATTTTCCTTCCTAACGTCTTAAGAGAATTTTTTACTTTCTGTGTGTACAAGTACAGGCCAGGCCAGCAGAGGGCAGTATGACAGATTATGTAACAGCTAATTTGCCACAAACCTTTTTATAAGACACTGATAGCGAGAGGTTGTTGGTGTGAGACATCAGGCTATTGCCATTTGCCTGTACAGAATACGTAATGTTCACTCATTCAAAAAATAGTTTTGATGCTTGGTGCCTGTGTCCAGTAGGGTGCTCAGGAAAGAGGGAACCCGCGGTTCCTGGCTGATGCCCAGGTCAAGGGGAGGGCATCACTTTCCTACAGTGATTGGGGTCCCTCAGGATCACGAGATGCACAGACAAATGGCCATCACAGGTGACATACTGCCCTGTGGCTGTTCAACAGAAAGCATTGCCCAGGTTCTAAAGAGAGACTCCATACTCATGAAAACAGGACCAAAAACAGAGCAAGTTACTTCGAGCTCCTGAATGATGGAGTAAGTATCTGACAAGGGAAAAGACAAAGGGCAGTTATTTTCCTGCCACAAACACCAGAAATCATTAACATTTTTTCGCAACGGGGAAGAAAATGTAAATCCTTGCTGTAGTTCATCCTCTTAACCCCATATCCCTATTCATTTTCTAGAACATGTGGAAGTATTTTGACCATTGTTTTGGAACAGAGCACCAAAGGCCATTCTGAAAGCAACCAAGGGTCTGGAATTTTATTTCAGTATTATTAAATTACAATCATTCCAAACGATTATGCTTTTTTAACCATTTCATTTTAGTAACTATGGAAATATTTTTAAAATCTAATATGTTGGAGACAATATACCTTTTTGAGCACCCCTTAGTACCCTCAAGACAATAAACATTTATGTCTTATCTACAATGAGTTATGCACTCTACTAGTCCCATTTTTTTCTGTCTTCAAGGAACTCTGTCTAGTTTCTTAACGCCTATAATGAGTTTATAGAAAATAGAAGTTGAGCTAATAGAGTCCATTGTGACCCTCTTCCTCCCTCAAGATTTTAATGTCCCTGGCACTTAAAAATATTTAGCAACATTTATTGATTCTTTACTAAGGGCCTAGCCTTTGGAAGTGACAAAAGGTAGCTTAGAACTTGTTAAGTCTTAGGGAAATTCTGCAAACTCGGAGGCCAAGAAAGGAGACACGGAGTCTGAAGTTGCTTTTCTACATACTGAGAGTATACTGTGATGGTTTGTTTTATACGCCCACTGCATGGGGCCACAGGGTGCACAAATACTTGGTCAAACATCTCTGAGTGTGTCTGGGAGGGTGCTTTGGATGAGGTTAATATTTGAATTAATAGACAGAGAATAGAGCAGATTGCTCTTTCTTAAGTGGGTGGGCTCATCCAGTCAGTTGAAAGCGCTTCTAGAATAAAAAGGCTAACTCTCCCACAAATAAGAGTGAATGCTTTCTGTCTGACTGCCTTTAAGCTAGGACATCGTTTTTTTTTCTGCCTTCAGGGTAGAACTGAAATATGGGCTCCTCTTGAGTCTCAAGCCCGCTGGTTTGTGGACTGGAATAGATCATCGCCTTTCCTGGAGAACCCTGACTAGTACATATATCCAGGGCGGAGGGTTCATTTACTACCTATGCAAGAGGAGCTCAGCATTCAGTTTCAGATTAATATGGAATAAGGCAATGACCTGGGGAAAATAGGATGGCGTTTTCTTCCCATAATCACCATAATGAACCTACTTTAATAATTAAGGATGCCATGTACCAAAATAAAATCAATCTCTAGAGTTCATCCATAAAATATAAAGGAGATTTTTCTCTATTAAAAACTAAAAGAATTTGAAGTGAAGTCAATCTGGCTTTAGGAGTTTTGTTTCATTTTGTTTTTGAAGCCAGCACAGATTTTTAACAGGTTGATGTTCTGAACTTTTTGTTTAGTATAGAGAGAATTGATAGTCTCAGTTCAAGCAATGCACTGGAAAAGTTGGCAGAGCAAATGTATTCTGCAAACTCAGCTAATGTCCTCCAAATTAATGATGCCCCCAGTCAGTTGTACCTGAATTAGGTTGCCTGAAACAGAACTTTGACTTGACATCTATGAAAAACAATTGTATCTGTGTGTATATGTGTTCATGTGTGCAGTGTGTGAGTTGTGTGTGTGTATGTGTTGGGGCAAAGAAGGGGCTGGAAGGCTTTTCTTTTCCTAGCGAGCAGTCTCCAAAGAATAACTGAAGACACAAAGAATTACCTTAGCACTGACACACACTCTGCTTGTTCTGGAAAGGCTGCAGTGCTATTCCTAGCTCTGGTATTTACTGTGTGTGCTTGAGCAAGCTTCCTACCACTCTAACTCTTAGTTTACTTTTCTATGAAATGGGTTTATAATAGTACCTACCTCACACAGTTGTTAAAGAATTAAATTTGAGGCAGGATGGTAAGAAGCTAGAAAAATTCCTTGACAAGTGGAACAGGGAAACTGAGACAGCTGAACAAACTGGCTGAGAATTTACAGCCAGATATAGAAAGTCACCTCCCTGGGTATAATATCCAGGCCCCAGTTGTATTTCTGCTCCAGGCCCAGAAAAGCAGCAAAACCAGGTGGGCAAGGCCAGGACTAGCTGCAATGCCTAATGACCTCCTGCTTTTGCACTGACCAATCATTGGAGACAACAGCCCTGAAAGGGTACACCTGGAGAACTGATGAATATTCTGCTGAAACCCTCCCCTGAGACCTCCCCTAAAACTCCCACCGGCAAGAGAGAGATAAAAACCTCAAGACAAAGGAACCAGTGTGCGCTCTTCCTCTGGGGAGCAGCTGGCACCTTTCCCTTTCCCTTCTTCTTCACTCTCTTCTTTCCCCACAGGCACATGTCTCCTAAACTCTAAGGGACCCCAAGACTTGCAATCAGGGTAGCAACAAACAGCTGGCAGCTTGACCCAGGCCAATCCCCTGAACCTGTCCCCAAGGCCCCCTTTTCTCTGACTTCCCATTGAGCTAAGGCAGCCCAGCCTGGGCTCTACTGTTGCTTCCTCTATGCTAACCTCTTACTTACTATGCTGTCCCGGCTTTAACAAACATACCCTCACGATCACCTGGACTCATGTTATGAAATCTTTCCTGCATGAAGTGAAAAACCTGCATACTACTGGCTGACCCACTCAGGGCCAGGCCCCCTGTCTGGTCAGAAGACAACATATCTACATGTTTAGTACAGGAATGGACACGTGGTAAGTATTCAGTAACTGTTCATGATAATGCCCTTGTCTATAAAATAAAGCTTACACATACTATTGTAATAATTAGACAATCTAGTAAAACTTAATGATATTTTAGGTGTGGTTGAACTGTGAGTTTACTGTCATTTTACTGTTCATATTTTTTATCTTCTTTTTCTTAGATAAATCCCTTTAACATTTCATATAATAAGGGCTTTGTGATGATGAACTCCTTGAACTTGACCTTATCTGAGAAGCACTTTATCTGCCCTTCCATTCTAAATGATAGCTTTGCTGGATAGAGTAATCTTGGATGTAGGCCCTTGCCTTTCATGACTTGGTATACAACCACACTTAAAACAAAAGCAAAAGCAAACTAAGCAAACAACTAGAACAGGAACAGAACCACAGAAATGGAGATCACATGGAGGGATATCAACAGGGGAGTGGGAGGGGGAGAGAGGGGGAAAAGGTGCAGAGAATAAGTAGCATAAATGGTAGGTAGAAAATAGACAGGGGGTGGTTTAGAATAGTATAGGAAATGTAGAAGCCAAAGAACTTATATTTATGACTCATGGACACAAACTAAAGGGGAGGGATGTGGGTGGAAGGGGGTGTGCAGGGCAGGGGGGAATATAGGGGGGGGAAATGGGACAACTGTAATAGCATAATCAATAAAATATATTTTAAAAAAACTTAATGATATATTACAGTATATTATATTCCCTAACTTCAGAAGTTGCATACCATATTCTCCCCCTCTACTGTCATTTATTTAGTATTTTTTAATTGACAAATTCAGCTCTCTCAAAAACAATATTTGTGAAATCACAGATTTAATGTACGGGTTAGGTTTTCTCTAATAAACATAAAACTAAAACTATTAAAAAACATTGTCTGTAAATCACTTAAAGCCAACTCATGTTTCCCCAACCATCCACATAAGACATTTTAGGAATAAAGGAGTAACAAGTAAGTGGTTGTAAAGAAAAGCAGATAAACATTAACTGAGAAAGGATTTGTGCAGGAAGTAGATTTGACCAGGAGCTTCGGGGTGAATACTCGTGCAAGAAATGATGGTAAATGCTTGGGCTAAGCGATATACCACCAGTTTGACTGGTCCTTCATGTACCAACGAGGCACAGTGATAGGACACAGATGAGTGTCAATGTTCCTCACTTGATTTGTGGGCCCACAGCTGATCACAAAGAGAATAACATGCAGAAAACGTACAGACATTTTACTCTGCCCACTTACGTGGGATTACTGAAAATTAAATAAAACAAACCACAACCCCTAATTACTTGTAACAAATACTCTCTGCCTCTGCCACTGTCTGGATGTGTGTCCTGGGGAAGTCACTGCGTCTCTCTAAGGCTTTGTTTCCTAATCCGTAAAGTGGGGATAACACTTGCTTCACAAGTTACGGTGAGGGTCGAATGAGATAGTTCGCATCAAGTGTTTCTCATTGTGCCATTGAGTTCTCAATAAAAGGTCACCGTTATAATTATTATTATCATAATTTATCGCATTGTTACCTGTAAGTTTTAAAAAGTAAGAGTAATTTAAAAGTAATTTGTCACAGTGTTACCCAGAGAAATATGTAAGGGGCTCCGCATCGGAGCAGGCGCTCTTCCTGTGGATGGTATGAAGGAACTCTGGAATGAAGGTCGGGCAGCACAGTCACTGTGAAAGACCACAACAGTTCGTCTTCGGGGTTCTGGTGCACCAGTGAAATACAACGTGTTCACACTCTCTTCTATAAAGGACCCTGGGCACTTTCTAATGGAAACCCTGCTAAAAAAAATAATAGATCATGCAGTTTATGTGCTCAGATTTGCGTTGTACCCCAGGATTCACTTGGCTATTATAACAGAAACTCTGTTCATTCGAGGATGGAGCAAAGTGAGGTTCTCCAGAACCGCTAAGAAACCGATCAACCTACAAGAAAGCTGGATGACTCGCATGAACTCGGGGGACAGTTCCTAGTGGACACAACCAGCATTTCTGTTTCCATCTGTTAGCTGTAGTAAAAGAGCATTCATGCTCATAACTCAGCTTTGCATTTTCACAAAGTACAACAAACATGAAAATTCACTTAAAGGGAATTGGTCAGAATCAAGAGAGAAAAGGCTTTAAAGTCTGAGAAAATCCACATGGGCAAAAATGGTTTGGTTTTTTTTTAAAGGGTAATTTGCTAACATGCTAAAAAGATAACAATCTTCTTGTATTTCCGGAGCTTCTCTCTGAAGAACTCAAAATATTTTATGAGAATAAAAAAGCTTTTACCATTCCTGCAAGACAGATATGAGGGAAACACTCCTATTCTGCAAAGAAAAGTAATTACGTGATTTTCTGCAATCTTTACCTCCCTCCAGAGTTCAATAGTTTGTGAGATATGTTGCCCATGGCAACTGTTTAAATCTCAGTGATTTAAAATAGTCACCAGCAGGGCATGGACAAAGGACTGTCACCTCTACAAGGTCAGAGCAAATTCCGTGGTCTTTCTTCTAATGCAAGAAAGCATCCAGTCTTGGTCTTTGACCCACCTTGTTCTTGAAAGACCTAGTCTCACAGAAATCTGACTTTACCTTCCTTTTCCTTCTTTCTTCTCTTTAAAACTACCTTGTTTAGAATATTCTCACAGCCACAAATTCCTCAGGTTGTAACAGATAAAGGAAGAGTACACGAAGTCAAATCACGTCACTGTTTCAGAGTGTTCAAACATCACACAAACAGTGACCCCATGGCACAGCCTGCCCAGTCACGTCTTACCCCTCCAAAGCAGGGAGGTGGAGTGGCCTCTCAAGCGGTGTTGAAGTGAAGGATGAATGGAATCAAAATCCTGAGTGCTCTTGGTCATGCTTGAAAATCCTTTTAAAATGTGACCTTCTTAGGAACGTTCTGGAAATTCTTTCCCTAGCCCTGGCTTCAATATCACTCTCTGAAATAGTCATGTGTTTGCAGACAGGGCTACGATATCAGAAGGAATGTTGCCAGGGCCACGGCACTGTGCTGAGTAAGTCAAAATAACAGGAAAGCAACCGGGGACCAAAAGCTCACCGAGTCATCCTCACTTGTTAGGAAGAGGCATTATTCCCTGCTAACGGCAATTTTGTGGGTAGGAGTCAAATGGATGACTAGTTGTGGGGGTGACAGAGCCTGGAGGCTGAGTCCACCTGCCACAAACACATTCAGAATGTGCTGTCGTGCAAGAGTGAGTACAAAAGACCACACTTACTCACCCTTCCCGCGTGATTCTTTTTCATAGATGCTCAAAGGTTACACTTCCAGCAGCCTGGCGCCCTTGCCAGACAGCTGGTCAGTAACCCGTGGGGGCAGACTAGTGATCAGCCAGGATGCTTTTATTATTGCAATAGGACCAAACAAGTTAGAGAGGAAGAAATCAAGTCCATTGCTGTGAAGAACCACACATCTGCCTCTGGACACATACAAACCTAATTACAGAAAGACAGAAAAACTCAAGCCCCAAATCCTTTCTTTCTTTTGTTATGTCCCTAAAAACAGTTATTGTTTAGAAATCTTTCCTTTTTGTAAAATCCCTTTGTAGGATCTCAGATCTAGTTCATTCTGAGCTGGCTGGGTAGGGGACAGTGAAATCACACCGAACGCTGACTGTATGCCAAACTACTTGCATTTATTATGTCTATCTACCTACCTACCAATAAGCCTTCAAGGTTAGCACTGTTGTTCCCGCATTGCACACATGAGACATGTCCAGGGAAGCTAGGAGTTTACTGCAGTCTGCACAGCTAATGAGGAAAGATAAAAACACGGGCCTGCGTGACTTCATACTTACTGTGATTTTTACCCACAAGGGCACCTCTGACTTTGGTGTTTATGGCTGAGATCCCTCTACTAAAGGCTGCGTCAATGTGCCCTAGGGTAAAAGCACTTTGGGGTGGTAACTCCCAGAGAAAACTGAGTGAGCGCCGCACGAAGGAAGGAGGTGGTACCGCAGACGTCCGCGAACAGACCGGAGGCTTCTGTGCAAAGCAACACCAGGGCCCCTCGTCTCGCTCTGCCCTCACTGACACTCCTTGGAGGGCAGGAGCGCCTCGGAGGACCAAACCCTCCTCCCGTCCTTTTTCGTCAGCGCCTCTGAGGTTGAAAAGTTCTAGTTGAAGGGAGGGGACATCTTTCCCTCCTTTGACATAGAAGTAACATTGCAATCTACTTCAAAAAGAATCTTTTCATTTTAGGCAAGTAAAGGATTCTCGATTACTGTGACAATATTGGACTATGCCTGGAAAGCAATTATTGGTCTGTCTGTCAATATATAAAAGAAGTTATTCTGAGAAAAAAGACTCTTTAGCTAGGTGGATATGTAGGTAGGTAGATAGTTATACAAAGATAGATGATAGCTACGATAGATAATAAATAGATGATAGAAATAGATGACGGATAGATGGATTAGGTGGATGGATGGATAGTAGATAGGTAGATGTACATAGATGTAGATGTAAACATTTATGATTTACTTCTGAAAATGATTTAACTTTAAAAAACGAATGGAAATATAAATAAAACTATGGGTAATATAGTCAGCAGATTTAGGGGTCTTTGTTAGGATTTCCTATAACTTATAAATGTCTCCAACCTGACAATTATCACATTGTGTTATAATTATCTATTTTAGCTGTGTTTCTTGCTGCTATTCAGGTTTTCTACCTTTCTGGGGTTATTCTTTATTTAATATTCAAAGAATATTAAAATAATTCTGTGGAGTCTCCAGGTAGAAGGTGATTGTTTTTATAGTCCTCTCCTCTTATTCTGTCGGGTTGGGCAAAAAAGTGTTTTTCTCTGTACAATGGCTCTAGTAGCATTTAGCTGTCTTTACCTTCGTTTGAAACAATATGTCAGATTGTATTGTGACAGCTGTCACATCCACGTGCATTTAAAAAATGCTTGCCAAATTGGTGAATTTTTGTGTAGCCACTTTAATATTGAAGATGGAAGAAAATGTACATTTTCAGCATATTACACTTTATTATTCTAAGAAAAGTAAAAACACAACTGAAATTCAAAGAGAGATTTGTGTAGTGTATGGAAAAGGTGCTGTGACTGATCAAACATGTCAAAAGTGGTTTGTGAAATTTCATGCTCAAGATTTCTCGCTGGATGATGTTCCACTGTTGGGGAGACCAGCTGAAGTTAGTAGCAATCCAATGAGACATTAATTGAGAACAATAAATGTTATACCACATGGGAAATAGCCAACATACTCAAACTATCCAAATCAATAAAGTTATTGGTGGAAATAAAAAATGCGCCTTTTATTTTATGGAAAAAAACTAAACGGACTTTTTGGCCAACCCAATAACCCCTATTATATTCTCAATCCGTGCTCGTTGGCCTTTTCCTGTGGTTCGCAGCCTGCGCACATTTCCTCAAAGCAGGGCCCCCATCTACCTTCCGGTGTTCCTTCCCCTCCCCTTTCTCCTCCTGTGTTGAAAGATCATTTGTATGCTGTATACCTGAACATGTATAAAATAATATTGAATGTAAACTGTAATTGAAAACGTTTTTTAAAAAAATGTAAAAGGTCAATTTTAAAAAGATTATATTGTGATGCTCATACAAATAGAAAATGAACACATGCCAAAGATTTTATTTAATTTATTAACAAGGGAATCGCTAGAAAGTTAGCACTGCTTCGAATAGAATTTTAAAAGAATACACACATATATGCTGAAAAATTTTACGTTTCAAAGCAGAAGTCACTGGCACACATGGAAACACTCAACTGCACCTCCACAAAACCTGCACTTTGACGGGACGAGCGTCAGCGCCCTCCGTGCTGCCAGCCTAGCTGTGGAGTTGCGCGGGCCAGGCTGGAGGTGCGGCCAAAGGGTGCTCTGGGTGCTCAGTCATCTTTTGCCCCCTACAAAATCTTTCATAATTTGTCTTGTGGTCTTGTCCTTTTTTTTTTTTTCTACAGAGAAAGTTGTTTTTAACATTTTAATTGAAGTTTAGGAGTATTAAAGATTGGGACAATGACGGACAATAGCATATCATAGGAAAGCAGGAGACGATTTTGAATTACGTACTGACCATCACTTTACTTTAACCCCGGGCAGTCGTAGCGAAGAGACTTCCTCGTGGGCCATCTTTCTCCTCAGAGGAAGGCCATCCTTACCAGTCCCTGCTCTTCTCTCTATCGGGACATGTTCCCTCTCCCATCTAGTAGGAAGCCAACCTCTTTCCCTTTCTCATTCAGACTAGCTCTAAAATGTATGCATAGAATCTAGGGGCCTGTTAGGTGTTTTTCCATATAAAGACCGTTTTCTACTGAAGTACTGTTCTGTCTCTCCACGGCAGTCTGTCCAAAATTCTGTCAGCTTTAACAATAAGAGTATTTTTCTCCCGCTACATAGCACTAAGTCTCTTTGAGAATAACCTTGGACCTTCCAACACTTAGCACACAGTGAGCCTTCAATAAAATCCTGTTCTTTTACTACTTAAGCAAACAAAACCAAACGAGTTCATTGAACTCTGAAGGCTTACTCCCTTATACCTGAGGTCTTCAGCTTTCCACATCAACATCTGATCTGGCTCCTGACTCTTAAGTTTTGCTGTTACCAAGAAAAACTTACTCTTCATTAACATGAAAAAAAATTGTCTCCCCCCCATCTCAAGTACCTTTTCAACAAGGGTAGTGCCCATCTACCCATCGGGTGAGTCAGGCTTACACAGGAAAGTTGGCTGATAATTTGAAATAATGACAATCAGAAGACTAAAAAATAATTCAGGCACAACAGTTCTTATACTTTAAACCATTGCTATTTGATGTATTTCCAAAATGTAATAAGCCAAACACTCAACCTCTTATGACAGAAATAAAGCTTTGTATTTTTGTGAAGCAAAATAAAACTCACTTAGGAAAAGATCAATTTCTTTATAAGATAATTGCAGCCAATACAGAGACATTCTTTAAAATTTTTTAAATTACAGTTTACATTCAATATTATTTTGTATTAGTTTCAGTTGTACAGTATAGTGGTTAGACAATCGCATACTTTACAAAGTGTTCCACCTGATATTTCCAGTGCCCACCTGGCACCATCCATAGTTATTGCAATATTATTGACTACATTCCCTATGCCATACTTCCCATGCCCATGACTGTTTTGTGACTATCAGTTTGTACTTCTCAGTTCTTTCGCCTCTTCACCCACTCACCCAATCCCCCTTCCCGTCTGGCAACCATCAGTCTGTTCTCTGATGCAGAGGTGTTCTTGACAGGAGGGGCTAAATAAAAGCCCAGTGAGAAGAACCACTGGTAACACCTTTTTTTTTTTGCTTTGTTATGTTGCAAACTCTAATATCCATTGGGGGGGCAGAAAGAAAAATTAAGTGCATAAAGAGAGGTGTGTGCACAGACTGTGTAAGTACTGGGACAATGGCTTAGCCACTTGAAGGGCAAGTGCCTCCTGAAAAGTCTGTGCTGGTATTTGACAACCTGTGGCCTATAACTTGGGACTAGACGGTCCAGGGGTTCTACAGGTTTTCATGAACTCTCTGAAGGAAGAAAAGGAAAGGGGCTCCATATTCTAGAAATTCACACTTACATTTAATTCTCACAATTATCTTAGGGAGTACTTTTACATTGTTATCTTCAATTTGCAGATGATAAAAAGGTCAACTATAATAATAATAATAATAATGAAAAATGTTATTACTTTCAGAAAAGTTAACTAGCTTACCCAAGGTCACATTACTAACAGCCAATGCTGGCATACAGGTTTCTATGACTGTAAGTCATATATTCTCATTCTATTTCCTATGATATGCTATAGCTAGTAGATTGGTCAAAAGGATGTAATCTTATTAAAAGTACCCAGGAATTCAGAAAACTTACAGGATCTTTGGAGCATAAAATTGTAGGAAGAAGGAAACATAAGTAATAATAATTAAAAGTTATTATATTCAATCAATATAAAGGATCTTCTATTTAGTTTCCTTTCACATATTTCAATGACTGGACCTGTTCTACACTCTCCTTGTCACCCTAGTTTAAGTCCTAATCGCTATATGCCTGAGTTGCTATAGCAACTTCTGCCTTTGCTCCGTGACTCACCATGTCCCTCTTTATGTGCCTCCCTATGACACACACACCACCTGCTTAGATTATTGGGCTATCCTCCCTAGGACACCAGTTTTATTCTCATTCTAACTCCTTCTCATCCTACCGTGACCAAGCTCCCACTCCTAGGCTGGCCTATCTCTCACAGATGTAGCTCTGCCCTGAATCTCTCCAGTACCTCGGGTCACTCTATATTAATTCTGTTTCCCTAGTTAGACAATAATCTCTTTGAAGGGACTAAATGTCAAGATTTGGTATGTAGAATGGTCTATGCCAGGGGTTTCCAACCCATAGCCTGTGGACCACATATGGCCCAGGATGGCTATGAATGTGGCCCAACACAAAATCATAAATTTACTTAAAACCTTTATTTTTCTCATCAGTTTACATTAGTGTTTGTGTATTTAATGTGTGGCCCAGAGACACCAAAAGGTTGGACACCCCTGGTAGGGAAACCATCAAAGAAGAAGATGTAGCATTTCCCTCGAGGAGCTTACACAATACCTATTGAAGGACAAAATTTTCAAATGTCATTTTCTATTCCCTTAATCTTCATTTCTTCACAAAGAATCATGCAGATTCTCTCACATATTACAGCAATGTTGGTCCTAAAAATTTAAAACTAAGTGTTGACTGATAATAGATCATTATTGTATTTTGCTCGTATTTAAAGAAGGCTGGCAAGCTAGGGGAATCTCTTGAGATAAGAAGTTAAATTTGAATGAATAAATTTTGCATTGCCCCCTTCAAATTTCATACATTTCAACAATCATCTGAAATCTGCTTATATGCTAAGTCAGAATCCTATCAATTGGGGGAAAATTACATTATGATAGTTTATATACAACTGCTCCTTTCTACATAAAATCTTGGTTCTAACTACTCTCTAATTTCTAAGGCTATTATATTTTGTTAAGCCCACCCCCAAAATGCAGCCTATGTAAAACTGATGATTAAAGGCAATAGACATGGATAATAGGTACAAGGAGACCAGCACATTCTGAAATATTTGGAGATCAGGTCACTGAGTAAAGCACCACCCCCACTCACCCCCACCCCAGTCTTTTCTAAAATGATGATGGCCTTTTATCTACTGGTACTCGGAATCTGTTCAAAAAGGGAGCTTTGAACTCTTGTGTTGGGCACTCTTCCCAGGAGTTCCACATATCTTCCCCTGGCGGTTGGCCAACAGGCGACAGCTCAAGGATGAGGTTGGGCCATGTTTGTTTGAAGTGCTCTGTGAATTCTGGCTTCTCGGTCTGGTTGTCCACCATGTGTTGGGCTCTCTTTCCAGCCAATCAGAGGTCTTTCTTCTGAAAATAGTTTTGGCTCATGAATCAGAGTTCAGGATCCAATTCTGCCACTTCACCTTCCTTCATCATTACTAAAAGTTCCAGAGAAAGTAACAGCTGGGTTTCCACATTAAATTAAGTGCCTGTGATAAGTTGTCCTGCTCCATGGTTAAACATTTCCTTTAAAAACAGAACATATTCTTAAGGCCACGATCATCAAACTCTATGCTTGGAAACTAATGAGCAGTTTTAGCCAAAAACAATGCAGGACTCAGGCACTGCTCAAATGCAATGGTCTTGGTTTTACCGAAAAAAAAAATGATAGTTAAAAAATATTAATGTGAAATGTGAAACTGAATAATATTATATGGCACCTATTGCTAGTAAAATCTCAGTATTTCAATGACTTACCTTTTATGGCACTTTTACAAACAATTCTTCACACATCAGAGTTTGACCAGCTCTTGAAAGTAAGGTCTCCATCCACTTGCTGCTGCTATTCTGTCACAGGTTGAATTGTGTCCCAGAGGAGGCCCAGGTCCCCACAAAATTCTCTCTAGTCGAAATAGTTTCCTTACATCATCTACAAATTCAATGTTTGCTTTGATTCATAAGCTCATCTTTTAAGATACAAACCACCTGTGCAGAGAATAAGCATAGCCGACATTTTGCCTACAGTATCCGCATATTTAATATGCTCAGCATTCCAGTTGCTCTGAGGGAGACAGGTTATGATGGGAGGGTGGGAATGAGAGAGAGCAAGATGGATGGCACTTTTGGATATGGAACGTCTGGGTGGGGGCTAACCCCTGGGGTTTTGACTGGCACAAGTGTGAGCACACCGACTCCCTCGCAAGTAGCTTCCACAAATGGAGGGAGGAAGCATTAGAAGGCAGAAGGGAAGGTGGAGCCATTCCAAGGCAAAGCTGCTCTGCCTCAAATTTTCCTGAACATGACAGGAAGATGTCTCTCCCTATTGTCTTCTATCAGCAGAGAAGTTATTCTTTAAATGTGCTCTAATATAGAGCTTCCTAAAGTCCACTGAGAAGGTGACTATCAAGCCAAGGAAGGTGAGTGAGTGTGCTAGGTGGCTCCCTGAGGGATGAGCTTTTCAGGCAAAAGAAAGGACAGAGGCCCTGGAGGGAGCAAACCTGGTATGTTCAGGCAGGTATGTGGAATGGAGAGATTTGGCTTGAGAAGGAAGGCCAGATCTTGGAGAGACTAGGACATGAGGAGTATGGCCTGCATTTTTATTCTGAGTGGGATGGGAAGGTTTGGAGAGTTTTGTGCAGAGGAGTGTCATGATCTGACATAGATTTTAAAAGGTTCTGGTTGCTGTATTGACAACAGTCTTTTTTTTATTTATTTTATTTTTTTATTAATTTTTTTTGTTTAATTACAGTTATTTGCAGCCTCTCCCCTCCCCCCTCCCTTCCCCTCCCGTCCCACCCCCCCAACCTCCCTCCTCCCCCTTAGTTCTGTCCATGTGTCCTCTACAGTGATTCCTGAAAACTCTTCTCCCCATTGTCCCCTCCCCCCTCTCCCCTGTCTATTGTTAGACTGTTC
>PVJI01017984.1:0-34362 GCA_004026765.1 Micronycteris hirsuta
ACAGCGTCAGACTAGGAGATCAGCTGTCTTCCTGTGCTGTAGTCTCAGCTGCCGTTCTGTCACCAGCGGAATTGCCGGGAGTTTGCAGCACCTCGTCTGGCCTGACCTCCACCCTGTGTCAGAGTTTATGAGGTCTGTGGCTCCCGTCAGTGGGTTTGCACGAGGGACTCAGCACCGCAGGTCTGGGTTGTGTCTCAGTTCCTCCTGGTGTGAGCTCCTTGCCCCTGCATTCGCCGATCGCTTTTGTCTCTGGAATCAGAGCTTGCAAGCCGCAGGCCTGGGCGCCCGGTCGGGCAACTACGCCAGCCGCTCCCGACTGGTTCCACAGGGTGCGCGCCCAATCCAGGAGCTGTGGGCTTGGGTTTGCCTTTCAATTCAGACTCCAATTCCTCCTGCTGGGATCAGCAGCCTCTGCAGAACAGTCCCCAGGTACGCACCAACCTCCGGACTGCTGGGGACCAAGGCTCTTCCTACAGTTGCGCGGGTCTGCTTTGGCAACTCACACACCCCAATCCAGCTCCCTCCCACAGATCCTGGAGCAAACCGGGAAGTTGCTGCAACTAGATCCGCAGACCTCCCAGCTCCCTGTGAGGCCTGAGAGACCCCTTCCCTCCGAAGCAGTCTCCCTACCGCTGATCTTTCAGTTTTGTGCGCAGTCCTGGTTGCCAATCTTCCCCCAACACCGGAATACAGCTGGGTGATCGCTCTGCTCCTCCGAAAATCGGCCAGATATCCCGCCAGTGGGCCAGAGGAAAGCGATCACGGTTCTTCCTTCCCCACCGCCATCTTTCGCTCCCCACTGTCACTTTTTTTTTTTAAGACAGAAGGGAAGAGAGAGAGAGAGAGGGAGAGAAACATTAATGTATGGTTGCCTCTCACGTGGCCCCCACTGGGGATCTGGCCTGCAACCCAGGCATGTGCCCTGACTAGAAATTGAACCAGCAACCCTTTGGTTCACAGTCCACACTCAATCCACTGAGCTACACCAGCCGGGGCAGTTTGTCACTTTTCTTGATAACATTGACATGATCTATTTTTCTCTGTGTGCATGTGTAATGTATATATATCTCTTTGTTATGTAAAGGTTTACATATAGAAGTTACATGGAAGATGTAGAAGCAACAAAATACTCATTTCCTAATAGAAAGTCACCCCAGGATCTGGAAGACAAAAAATACAATTATAAAGAGAAGTGGGAATGTCTGGCATATAGTAGACACTTAATAAATAATTGTTGAGTAAATAAATTATAAAAACTCTTTCATTGAAGACCTTTGTTATTCTACAGAGTATTATATTAGTGAAAAAACATGACAGCATACAGTAGCCCCTTTTTCTATATAGTGTCATTCTTACATTACCTTTGGGAAATGAGTAGGTCAGGTGTCATGAGGAAACTGCCATTTGTAGTTTGAAAAGACTTGCTTAGAACTGGTAAGTGGAAGGCCAAGACATGGCCTCAGGGCCTCAGTCAAATGATTTCAAATTCTATGCATTTTACTATCTTTGATTTTCATCCTGCAGGGTGTGTGCGTGTATACATTGAGGTACCCTAGTTTTCAGTGACTGCTACTGCTATGGTCTGAATATGTTCACCCAAAATTCATATGTTGGAAATTTAACACTCAAGGTGATGGTGTTCACACCATGGAATACTACTCTGTCATAAAAAAGAAAAAAATTTACCCTTTGCAACAGCATGGGTAGACCTGGAGATTATGCTAAGTAAAATAAGCTAGTCAGAGAAAGACAGATACCATATAATTTCGTTCACATGTGGAATCTAGTAAACAAACTGAACTGACGAGGAAAATGGGGACAGACTCATAGAGAGCAGGATGATAGCTGAGGTGGGGAACTTAGGGGGTGCAGGGATTGAGCAAATAGGAAAAAGGACTCGTGGACATAGCAACAGTATGATGATTATTGTGGGGTGGGGATATAAGGGCACTAAATGATAATGGGAAAAATTCAATAAAGGTGAAAATAAGGACGAAAAGAAGAAAAAAATAACATCAAGGTGATGGTGTTAAGAGGTGGGGCCCTTGAGAGGTGATTAGGTCTTAAGGGAAGAGCCCTCATGAATAGGATTAGTGGCTTTATAAAATGTCCTGAGAGAATTCCTTTGCCCTTCTCCATGTGAGGACACAAGAAGTCTGTGACCCAGAAGAGAGTACTCACCCAATCATGCTGAAGCCCTGATCTCAGACTGCAGCCTCCAGTACTGTGAGAAATAAATTTCTGTTGTTTATAAGCTACTCAGTCTATACTCTTTTGTTATAGCAGCCTGAACAGAATAAGATAGCTATTTAACTACAGTGTAAACCAATCAAGTCTTTGTTGTCAGGCCACATGCTTATTTGATTTATATTTGTTCACATTTCCCAATGCTCTCTTTTCTCCTTTACTTTGTAATATGCACCCTATGCCACATTACTGGTTCTGGAATAATCACTAAAAAAGAAACTCTGAAATGAGAAAAGGAGATGATAAAAGAGAGACAATAAACTCTACTGAAAAGCTGCAGGTCCATTGCCTTTGTGTTGGAGACATTTTTTAGGTTAGGATATCCATCTCCTGTAGCTGTACTTTTACATATGTGCATCACATTTCAGAAGGACAAGAGTGAGCTTAAAAATAATAAACATTCGAGCTTCCACTCCTCCCTTCTGCAATGGGCTGTTAATTTTTTTATGTAGAAATGGCCGGTAGAACAAGCAGGACAAAGAGGCAGCAAGGAGATTATTGGCAGAAGCAGCAGCTTAAAGAACTAAAACAAACTCACATACCAGAATTATGTTGTTTCTGGACATTGGAGAAAATAGCTGAGATGGAGAGATCCCTATTTGACCATGATGGGCCTCTGCCCGGTCTCTTCTTTCTGTGTGCAATCTTTGGTGTCAATAGAGCATAATTTATGTTTTGAAATGATGATTCTTCTCCCCCCTCCATTGTCATACATTTGTATAAGAGGTAAACTCTGTAGATATATTATACTCTTAACTTTTTCTGCAATCCAGGAGTTGACCACAGGGAGAATGCAGTAACATTTTCTGTTTATGTAATATATTGTACTTGAGAACCATTTATACTTTGGAGATAACAGCAAAGTGTCAGTTTCCACTTGTTCTTCTCCAATAGAAAGAGGTGGAGTGCTCACTGTCTTGGGTGTCCCTGTCTCTAAAAAGAAGGACTGGGAAGAGCTTCTAATCCCATTTCAGGGAACTGGTATGTGGGAGGGCTGCCTGAGCTCATGAAGGCTCATATGAACAGGAACACGTGATTTCCTTACTTGGACCTGTGAGGAGGAAAAGTGTCTAAGAAAACCCCTCAGGCACAGTCTTCTCCTCAGGGAAGTAGCCAAAGACACTTCCTGCCACATAGGCTCCTTTGCGTTTTGTCATGGCACTTTGATTCCCTGGCCACAAGAGATTGAAGAAGACACTGGATGCACTAATCTAACAAGGGCACGCATATATACACTAGATAAAAGAGATCTCATGACCTTTGAAGATAGCCAGGCTCCTTCATGAATATAAATAGTGATCTCCATGAGGGAGTTTTAACAGCACACACATATATACACACTCATGGCAGTGAAACAAAGAGAGTAGGAGAGGATCAAGTAGACACAGCAACCGAGTCAAGGGATTTCAGAGCTGAAGAGCTTGGTATGGGGCTGGGACTCCTTGATCTTCAGGGGGACCTCCAAAGCTGAGATATCCCTTCAGTTTCTAAACTACCCCTCCTACGAGTGTTAATGTGGCTTCTTCTCTATTCCTTAGTTACAGGACTTCTGTTCAGCTGGTCTTCAGGAGGTTCTCAGTGATGGTTGTTCTGAAGTTTAGTTGTCATTTTGGTGTGGTTGTGAGAACAGGTGAACACAGCATTTACTTTTGCCACCATCTTGATTGGAGGTGCTGCCACAGTAGTCTGAGCAGGGATGAGCCAATATTTCCATTCTAGATTTGCATTTTTTTCTTTAAGGGCTGTATTTAGGTACGATTCACATACAAGAAACTATACACACCTAATGTGTAAAATTCTATAGGTTTTGACACATGTACACACCAGTAAGATCATCACAGTCAACAAAATGAAAATGTCCATTTCTCTCACATGTTTCCTCTTATTCCTTTGAAGTCCCTTCCTCTAACCCTGCCTTGTTCTCTCTCACTTTCATGTGCTTTGTGCTACTACAGAGCAATTTTCATTTTTCAGAATTTTAGATTAGTGGAACATACAGCATGTATCTTTTTTTCTGCCATTTTCCATGCAATGTAATTATTTTGAGATTCATTCATGTTGTTGCATGTATCAATAGTCGTTCCTTTTTATTGTTAAGTAATATGTCTGATATGGCTGTACCACAGTTTTTTTTTTTTTGCTTCTGAAATCTATTTTCCCACTGATGCAGGTTTAGTTTTTTTCATGCTGTTTGCTATTACAAATAAAACTTCTATGAACATTTGAATATAAGTCTTTATATGGGTATATGCAAATTTTCATGTTTATTTGCCTCCATATATCTTAATATTTCATGATTGAAAGAATAATAAAAAGGAAAATTAGAGAGTATTTTAAACTCAATAAAAATAAAACTGTAAATATTGCAATTTAGGGATGGAGTTTAACACCATCTTTTAGGCAATTAGAGCACTAAATATCTGTAAGAAAAAATGAGAATGTTCTCAAATTAGTGACCTCAGTTTATACATTAAGCAATGGGGCGGGGAAGAGCAAATGAAATCCAAGGTATGGAGAAGCAATGAAATAATAAAGATAAGAGCCAAAATCAATGAAATTAAAAATAGAAAAACAAATGAAACCAAAAGTTAGTTCTTTGAAAATACAAATTACCAATATCAGAAATGAAAGAGCTAACATTAGTAAAGATTCTGCAGATACTAAAAAGATAATGAAGGTATAATATAAACAGCTTTATGCCAAGAAATTTGACAACTTAGATGAAAGGGACCAATTTCATGACAGATACATATTATTAAAGTTTATTCAAGTGGAGACAGATATAGCCTAAACATACTTTATATTATAAAAAAATGAAATTTGAGGTTGAGAAAGTTCCCACACACACATACAAAATCTAGGTTCAAATTTCTTCACTGGTGAATAATTTAAGGAAGAAATTATAGCAATTCTACATAAAATCTTTAAGAAAATTGAATAAAGGGGATACTTCCCAATTCATTCTATGAGGCCAGCTTTATTCTGGTCCCAAAACAAAGTCAAACATTATTAAAAAACTACATAGTAAAAAAAATTTAACAAAATTATATAAAATTTAATCCAACCATATACATTATGGCCAAGTGAGGCTTATCACAAAAATGCAAAGTTGATGAAAACTTTGTAAATCATTCAGTGCAATTCACCACAACAGACTGGAACAGAAACAAACAACAAAACAAACAAGCAAGCAAAATATAACCAGAGACACTGAAATAAAGAACAAACTGACTATAACCAGAGGGGCTGTAGGGAGAGGGATAACGAGGGAAAATAGGAGAAGGTCCACCAAGGAACATGTATAAAGGACACATGGACAATGCCAAAGGAAGTAGGTTCGAGGGTGGGAGGTGGGGATGGGTGGGACAGGGGGCTGTGGTGGGGTGAAAATTGAGACAACTGTACTCGAAGAACAATAAAAAATATTTTTAAAAAGAAAAACTGTATGCAAATCTCAATAGATGCAGAAAAAGTATTCAACAAAAGTTAACATTTATTCCTCATAAAGACTCTCAGTCAACTAAGTGGGACTAGAAGCCAACTTTCTCAGTTTGATCAAGGGCATCTGGAGCTAACAATGCATTTAATGGGGACATGTTGAATAATTTTTTTTTAAATAAAGAACAAGGCAAGGATATCTATGCTCATCACTTCTAGTCCACATTGTACTGGAGATTCTAGACATGCAATGTGGTAAAGGAAAGACACATAAAGGCAAACATTATAAAATGAGAAATAAAACTGTCTTTATTCACTATTACATGATTATCTATATGAAAAAATCTTATGGAATCTACAAAAACAGCACTAGAAGCAAAATTAAAAAATCAATTGTATTTCTTTATACTAACAATAAGCAATCAGAAATAGGAAAAACATACCATTTATAATTATATAAAATAAGGAAATATTTATAGATACATCTAATAATGTGTAAGACCTGTACACTGAAAACTATACAACATACTGAGAGAAATGAAAAACCTAAATAAATGGAGAGATATAACATGTTCATGGATTGAAAAACTCAGTGTTGTTAAGATGTCAATTCTTTCCAAATTGATTTATAGATTCAAAGCTATACAAATCAAAATTCCAGCAGGTTTTCTGTAGAAATTAATTTTAAATTTTGTTTTGAAATGCAAAATAAACAGAATAGCCAAATAACATTGAAAAGAGAAAAGCAAAGTTAGAAGCCTAATTGTACTAGACTTCAAGATTTATTATAAAGCTACAGTAAACAAGATATTGTCAAACTAGTGCAAAATTAAACAAGTTGATTAGTGAAATATTAAAGAGTCCTGAAATAGACCCATATATATGCAGTCAATTGATTTTGACAAAATGCAAATGTATTTCAGTGGAGTTAGAATAGTCTTTTCAACAAATATTTTTGAAACAATTGGCTGTCCATATGCCAAAAATAAGAAAAAAATCTCAATCCATATCTCACAGCATACATAGAAAAAAACTCCAAATGAGTCATAAACCTAAATGTCAAACCTAAAACTATAAAACTTTTAGAAGAACATAATAGAACAAATCTCTGTGACTTTTTATTTGGTGAAGATTTCTAAATATGTATACCTATTATGTCTCAATAATGTTGTCAAAATGATTAGTCCCCACTTAAGGCAAAATAATAATGTATTGTTGAATTTATAAAATGTATATAATTAAAATGCATAACAACTATAACAAAGAATGGGAGGTGCAAGTGGAAATATGATATTATAATGTTCTTGTTTTATAGACAAAGTGGCATAATAGTTGAACATTTTCTGTAGTAAGTTAAAGGGTTATAAATTCTAAAATAACCTCTAGATATTTAAACAAATAAATAAGATTAAAATTCATAGAAGAGATAAAATGGAATAATACACATATTTTAGTTAACCTAGAATAGGAAAAGGGGTAAAAATGAATAGCTTTAAAAAGCTATGAATAGTGACAACATATAGAAAATAAATAGCAAGGCGGTAGATTCAAGCCCAATCATATCAATAATTACGTTATATGCAAAGGCAACAAACACTCCAAATAAAAAGCAAAGATGGTTAGATTGAAAAAATAAAGACTCAGTTATGTGCTGTTCACAAGGGATTCACTTAACACATAAAAATGCCAGCATATTGAAAGCAAAAATACAGAAAAAATCAGGCAGTAATGAGAAGGCTGGTTTGGCTCTATTAACGTCAGACAAAGTAGAAGTCCCAATGGAAAACATTCTTAGGATAAAGAGGGGTATATTATAATAATAAATAGATCAATTAATTAAGAAGACATAACAGTATTAAATATATATGCACCCAGTAACAGAGCCACAAAACACATTAAGGTAAAGCTAACAGAACTTAGAGAAATAGACAACTCCACACCTGTATTTGGAGATTTCAATATTTTTCTTGCAATAATTGATAAAAAAAGTAAATACAAACTCAGAAGGGATATAAGAAAACAAAAGAATATAAATTAACAATTTGACCTACTTAAACTTTATAGAACACTACATGCAAAAACTACAGAAGACTCATTCTCAAGTGCATCTTGAATATTCAGCAGTATAGACCCTATGGTGGGCCATTAAATGAGCCTCGATAATTTTTTTAATTGGGAGAAAGCCTACAAACCACAACAGAATTAAATTAGAAATTAATAACATAAAGTTATTGGAAAGCTCTCTAATTTATTTGGAAATTAAACAACACTTCTAGATAACCTGTAGACAAAAGATAAAATTATAAAGAAAATTAGAAAATATCCTGAACTAAATTTGAATGACAACAGAATAAAAACTTATGTAATGACTCTAAAGCAGTGCTTAGAGAAATGTTTATGACCTTAATACTTATATCAGAAAAGAAGATTTAAAATCAGTAATGAAGTTTTCACTTTAAAAAGCTATGAAAGAAGAGCAAATTAAACCAAAACAAAGGAAATAACAGACACGAGAGGTGATCAATTAAAATAGAAAATTTATGAACAATAAAGAATGCTAATAAAGCTAAAAGTTTGTTCTTTGAAAAGTTTAGTAAAATTGATAGACACCAGGTAGACTTTTCAAGAAAAAATAGAAAAAATGCAAATTACCAATATAAAATTGAAAAGCAAAAGTATTACAGAGCCTATAGACTTCAATAAAATGGAATATTATGTACAAATCTTCATTAGCAAATTTAACAACTTACTTGAACAAATCTTTTGAAAGATATAAATTAACAAAACTGACACAAGAAGGAATAGAAAACCTGAATAGACTTTAATATTTATGAAAAATACTGAATTCATATTATAAAACTCTCTAAGAAAATTACAGCCACTTACATAGGTTATTTGTATCAAGCATTTAAGAAAAAACAACAAGAATTCTAAACAATTTCTTTTAAAAAAAATAGTTGCAGAGATAATACTTCCCAATTCATTTTATGAAGCCAGAATTACTTTGGTACCAAAACTGAAGTCATTATAAGAACACTCCAAACCAACTTCTCTGAAGAAAAGAGGTGCTCCAACCTTATCATGTTATTAGCAAATTGAATTCAGTGACATAGTAAAAAGGATAACATCATGACTAACTGGTGTTTATTTCATAAATATAAGATTGATTCAAAATTGAAAATTGGTCAATGTAAATAACTTACTACACATTAAAAAAAGACAAAAATCATACAATCTCAATAGAGAAAAATATTTGTTCAAATTTAATGCCCGTTTATTAAAAGAACTCTCAGCAGACTAGAAGTAGAAGAAACTTTCTCAGTCTGACAAAAGGCATCTAGAAAAAAACCTACAGCTAATATCACACTTAATATTGGAATCTGAGAATTTCCCTCCTAAAATTGAAACAAGTCAAAGATGTCTACTCCTCACCAGTTCTATCTGATACTGCATTGGAGGTCCAAGTGAGGGTAAAGAAGAACGCATACATATTGAAAAATAATGGGAAAAGTATCTGTTCATAGACATGTTGTATACAGAGACAATCCTAGAGAATCTACATAAAGCCACTAGAAAGAATAAGTGAGTTCAGTAGGATTCAAAGTCAATATATAAAAAGTAATTGTATATCTATATACTGTCAATGAACTTCTGTAAAATGAGCTTCAATATAACTTAGAACAGCATGTAAAACCACAAAACATTTAGGAGTAAATTTAACAAAAGATGTATAAAATCTGTAACCTGAACTACAAAAACATCTCTGAGAGTAATTAATGAAGACCTAAATGAATGAAGAGATATACCATAATAATGGATTGAAAGATTCAATATTGCTATTAATCAATAGTTTTAGCATGATTCCAGTCAAAACTCAATAGGCTTTTCATGTGTGTGTTGATATTTACAAGTTGTTTCTAAAATTTGCTGAGAAATTAAAAGAATGTGAAATAGCCAAAATAATCCTTAAAAAGAAGAGCTGTACCCTAAAACTGCATTATATAGACACATGTGCTATTGATATAAAGAGAGACAACTAAAGAAATGCAGTATATTAAGAGTTCAGAAATAAAATTACACCTTGAGACTAAGGCACTGAAGTGATTCGATGAAAAACACTTTCAACAAATGATGCTGGGACACAAGAAAAACACTTTCAACAAATGATGATGGGACAACTGGATATCCATATAGAAAAGTGACCTATACTTCACACAATACACAAAAATTAATTAGAGATGGGCAATAGTCCTGAATTTGAACGGAGGTAAAAATTGGTTCTGAGAGGGTGAAAAAAAACTTAGCTATTACAATAATTTGTGGCCCTCCAAAGAACCACAGTACAAAAACAGATACACAGTATATCTGTAGTATCAGCATTTCTTGTTGGAGGTTGGCATAATTAGAAAAAAAAATCTCTAAAAGGACTCCTTTGGAAGTATTGTGGTTTGAATTGTGCCTCCCAAAAAGCTATGCTAAAGTCATAACCCTTGGTACGTGTGAATGTAATTTTATTTGGAAATAGGACCTTTGCGGATGTAATTAAGAAGTAAGTTAAGATGAGGTTGTACTTGTGTAGGGCAGGCCTCCAATTCAATGACTAGCATGTTTGTAAGAAAGGAAGGGACATAGAGACAGACACAGGAGAGAAGACCATGTGAAGACTGAGGCAGAATATGACATGAGTGTTTACAAGTCAAGAAATGCCAAGGATTTCCAACAAGCCGCCAGAAACTAGTAAGAGGCAAGAAAAGATCCTCCTCTTCAGCTGTCAAAGACAGTATGTATCTGCTGTCACCTTGATTTTGGACTTCTGGTTTCCAGAATTATGAAAGAATGAATTTCTATTGTTTTAAGTCACTTAGGTTGTTGCTTTATTATGGTAGCCCTAGAAAACAGATATGGGTGATAATGTAAAAAAGGTTGGGAAACATTTTTCTACAAGAAAACACAGGAGAATATTTTTGCAACTTTGGGTTAAGGTAAAGATTTCTTAGATGAACCCAGAGAGCACTAGCTATAAAATAAACAATAATAAAAAATTGGACTTTATCAAATTAAATACTTCTGATCATTTAAAGATCAGAATTTTAAAATCATTGTTAAAAATAAATAGTGAGTTCACAGACAAGGAGAAAAATTGTTGTGCATACACCTGACAAAGAACTTATACCTCAAATATATATAAGGAATTTCTACAATTCAATAATATAGAGGCAACCCAACTTACATTGAGCAAAAGACTTGAATAGACAATTCACAAAGAAAGCTATTAAATGGCTAAGAAGCACATTAAAAATGATCACTATCGTTAATATCAAAAAAAGCAAATTAAAACCATCACATAATACCACCACACATCACTTATATGGTGCAATTATAAAGACTGATAACACCAAATGTTGGCCAGGATGTGGAGGGGGTTGGAGAGTAAAATGGTGCAACCCCTTTGAAGACAGTCTGTCATTTTCTCATAAAGTTAAACATATAGGTACCCTTTGTCCTAGCAATTCGACCAAAGAGAAAAACACATATACATAGAAGACCTACACACAATTGTTTATAGCCCCAAACTTGAAACAACCTGAATGTCCACTAACGAGAAAATGGTTCAGTAAATTGTGGTGCATTTATACAATAGCATATTAACTAACCAGCAATAAAAAGGAAACGACCAATAGTCTTAACAGCATAGATAGATCCCTGGGTTGGGGATGGGCAAAACAGAAAGAAAATTAGGACAACTATAATAGAATAAACTTAAATAGAATAAATTCTTTCATTTGGGACATTTTTTTATCTCCTCATTTTGGCAGCCTCCCTGTGTATGTTTCTATGTATTAGGTAGAGCTGGTACATCTCCTGGGTTTGGTAGAGTGGCCTAATGTAGTAGATATCCTGTAGGGTCCAGTGGCACAGCCTCCCTGTTCACCTGAGCTAGGCATTCCAGGTGTGCCCCCTGCCTCCATGTGGGTTGTATACACACTTCTATTGTAGTTGCGTCTTGATTGCTGTTAGTACATCAAGGGGAGGTATTTAGCCCCATACCAACTGATTGACTGCATGGACTCGCTACGACCACTGTAAGGATCAATTGTACAGGGGCCCATCCCACAAAGCAGGACTTACTTCAGTGGGTCTCTGGTGCCTTCTGAGCTTGCCCCTTGAGTATGTTGCTTGTGGAGGTGGTTGGGTGGTGCTTCAACATGGCCTGAAGCTGTCCACTGGGTGTGCTGGCTCTGGTGCCTCCCAGGAAGTTCAGACCAATGTCAGCCACTGCCTGTGTTCTGCCCATGGCCATTGGCATGAGCTACACAGCAATCTGTAGATAGTTGCTACTTTTGCTGGGGTTGGAAGTACCCAGGGGAGGCCAAGTTACAAACCAAGTTTGGCTGCCACTAGTGCTGGTCCTGAGGTCACTTGGTGAGAGGTTTGGATCATGCCAAGGCCAAATGCTGCTTATTTGAGAGATTTTAGGAAAGTCTGAAGCATGAGCCAATACAGGCCATTTGTATGGAAAAGCACCTGGAAAAGGATGTGTGGGATGTGGTTTCAGGGATTCACCAGGGTGGAGTGAGCAGTGATAGCAGGTTGATAGAAACTTATATATGATGCTTGCTGGCTGGCTCCTTGGAGGAGGTCTCAGAAAAGGAACAAAGACCTCTGCCAGCCCTCCTGTCTGGGAGAAAACTGCCCTCCAGCTCTCACCCTGATGCCAGACATTTTAGTTCCTTCCTATTTGTCCTGGTGCCTTTGAAACTGATGCCCTAGCACCAGAGCTCAGAGCCAGTGAGTCAGAGTAAGTTTGTACACAGGTCTTTGAAGAGGAATTGCCTGGGATGCCTGAAATGCTCTGTCTCAGCATCAGTCCCTGCTAGTTTTTATAGTCAGAGGTTATGGAGACTTCTCTTCCCAGAACTGGAACCCTGGACTGGTGGACTTAGTGCGAGACTGGGACCCCTCACTCCTCTGGAGGACCTAATCAGCCAAGATATCCCTCCTGATTTTTATCTGCCACACATAGTTGTGGGACCAGCCCATTTTGCATTTCTGCCCCTCCCACCAGTCTCCATGTGACTTCTTTATATCCTTAGTTGTAGGACTTCTGTTTAGCTATATTTCAGGTTGTCCTGAATGATGATTGTTCTGTAGTTTAGTTGTATTTTTGACATGGTTGTGGGAGGATGCGAATACTGCATTTACTTATGCCACCATCTTGATTGGAAGCTGCTTAGATGGATCTTGAAAATGTTTTGCGAGTGAAAGAAGTCATGCACAAAAGTGTACACATTATACTCTTCCTTTTATATGAAACTCAGGTACAGAGAAAGCCTCATTATCTATACTGATAGAAATCAGATCAGCAGGTACCTGGAAGAGAATTGAGGAAGACATTTCAAAGGAACACAAAGGACTTTCTGAGGTGATGAAACTGTTCCACATTCTGATAGGAGTGTAGGTTACATGTAGGTTAAAACTCATCAAACTAATAACATAGTTAATATCTGTGCATTTTACTGTATGTAAATTCTATCTCTTTCTCACTCATTAGACAGACATACAAGACTGCTAGGGTATAGTAGCTGCCTAAGTACTGTGTGTAGCTTGCTCAAAAAAGTTTTGTTACCTTACTTTTCTCTTTTGGATCCCAGCTTTCTTATGCAAAATGAAGAAATTGGACTTCTTTAAGCTTTCAGGGTCTGTAGTTCATTTGGGCATTGAGGTTCCTCTCTGGCTATAAAACTTTGTGTGGATTGCTCTTTGTATGACTTTTCTGCTTTAGACCATCTGTTTGAACACTCCTGGAATCCAGTTGCACCCTGAATGAATTAAATAGAGCTACTAAGATAGAAGTAGGAGAGCCCAGCTGTTTCCTATTCCACTTGGCAGCGACAAAAAGATATGGCTGTTTTCACCGATGTGGCTAAGGCAGTATGGATACCTAAACTGAGGAAGCATCGAAATTCCCAAGAATGGGACCCTGTTTGCATTTTACAAGCTGTGTGCATGCATGGGCACTCATGCTATGGTGTGGGAGGATGGCTGTTGTAATGTAAAGCATATGTTCTTCCAAGTCCAGGACCATCTCTCTGGGAGCCTAAACTCTTTTACTCACCTGGTTGATGTACAGGTAAATCAAAGAAAGCACGTTATGAGTTTGCTTAAAAAAATCAATTCTTATTTTGGAAAGCCTTAATAAAAGAAATATTGGAAGTCTAAGGTCTAGAAACTCCTATATTTTTACAAGAATGTCTATAGCATTGAAACAAACATTTTCCATAAGGTACCCTGGAGTTTCTTTTTGAAAGCCTGTATTTGGCATGGTTATTACATTTGTTTTCTTCCCAGTTCTTCTTCAGAATGATTATCCTAAGGGAAGTGGCAACTTGTCTATACCATGCCTGCTTCCTTCATATCTTTTAAGGAAAGGCTACTCTACTTTCTAGTTCCTCTTGTATAGTTGGCTTTAATTTATGGTGATGACTACAGTCCTCTCCAGCACAAAGACCTGGTTGGACTAAAGCCACAGCTAGAACTAATGAGAACATGCCACTGTGGCTCAAAGTTAACATTTCAGGGAACAAAGTGAGCTCTGAGCTTACAATAAAACCCCACTTATTCTTTTTACCAATTTCAGCAGCATTTCAAAAGCAATTCATTTCATTGGCAGGTGGTATGATTTGTGGATTACTTAATTTTTCTTTGTTAGCATTTAAAGACTAGCAATTCCTTGTTGTCACTCAGTGGTTAGAATTTCATTGTATTCAGAACCCAGCACTTGATATAATATTATCCATAATATACACATTTTTTACTCAAATAACATTCCAAACTGATTTTTGAGATTAAGCTCATGACAACAACATGTATCTGTTAAATTGTTCTTACAGTGAGGTGACATGTTCAGCTGAAAGCAAACTCCCCCTCCTCCCAAATCCTAGAGTATATTGTACCGTTCACATGCCTGGAATTACAGCTGCTAAGCTTTCAGAATTGGAAGGCATATCACTCAACCTGTTTGTAGTTATGCAGTCAACTCCCCTTCTCATCATTCAAAGTGGCTATTTCCTAACTTCCAGCTTGCACTTGTCTCCTGGGAGGTTGTGACATTCATTGTGGTGGGGTTTCAGAAGTGAGGGGAGATATATTCCTCTGGTCAGTGTATGTTGTGGTTTATCTGTGGTCCTGTGACACCCTTCACTGACTTCTGCTGTGGGTCTATTGCATCTTCTGTTGATATAACTCCTCTTTCCCCATTTCTTAACAGAATGCCACTAGGTGTAAGGCACTCAATTGGTGTTTGCTGAGTAAAGTGGATGCCTGGTTGTTTTGTATAGTTTATCATATTCCAAGGAAATACAGAACTCTCTCAATCCCAGGAGGCATTGAGTTCAGTACAATGATCTGTTCTTTCTGCTGGACCTTTGCCTATCACTCAAACACAGCTTATATTCCAATCTTTACTATTGAGGCTTTACAAATTTGTTCTTTACTCACTGATGGCTGAAATATCCTGGCTGCGGTAAGTATAAGCATTATTGTTACAAATACACTATCAGGCATGTGCTATGGGAATCTTCTGAAATATTTTTTTTCCCTGGAAGCCAGTGTTTAGGGATGTACTCTCCATACATCATCTATGTGCTCAACACTTATTATACAACTAAATCCACAACTAAATTATCCCCATTCCATAGGCTAGGAAACTGAGGACCAAAGAGGTTAAGTAACTAATCCAAGCATTCAGGATAGACAGTGCTACCAATGTTCTTTTCCATTACTCATTATGCCACAGGGCTCTCTGACAAGGGTTATTTGAGGATGACAGAAAACTTATAAAAATATTAAGCACACAGTGCTGATGGAATTGAGTGATCCCACTGTGTTCTCTAGGCTTTGTATGGAAGATGTATTAGACTAGTCAGGTCTGGGTGTCCTGACACCTTGTGAGGACAGTGTGACCTATCACTCCCGAGGCCCTTGCACTACCCTCAAAGTCGCACTTTTTTCATCATTTTCCTATATAAACTGTCTTAAGTGTTTCTCTCATTGAGTTAAATGTTTTCAATATCAGGTTGCAGCCCTAACTGGTGTGGCTCAGTGGGTTGGGCATCATCTTGCAAAGTGAAAGGTCACTGGTTCGATTCCTGGACAGGGCACATGCCTGGATTGCAGATTTGATCCCCAACTGGGATGTGTACAAGAGGCAACCAGTCAATGTTTCTCTCCCTCTCTTTCTCCTTCTCTTCTTCTCTGTCTAAAAATAAATAAATAAAATCTTAAAAAGAATCAGGCCGCACATTTTCTATGGACTCAGAGCCTACTGTGTGATGCCCTTACCTGCCCACTATACTCGTGATTATTCCCAGATTCGGTGAACTCTTGAGTTATTTTGGTCTTGGTTTTAGGACAGAGATGCATTGCCATCCCAACAATGCCATCTGGTGAGACACATTTTTTTTTATAGTAGCCAGTACCAATTCTTTGGAAGCCACAACGACCCTAGGATTCACTCAGGAGATTCTTTGAGGATAAGAACTAAGTTATATTAATCTATGACTTGCTGGTGCCTGACACAATTCATGGCTCATAATAATTAAGAAGTGTTGGCTTCATAAAGAAATTAGATGTCATTGTTTGGCACATCAGAAAGCAGTTTTCAAACATGAGTATCCAAATAGAGCTTTTAGAAAGCCAAATTTACTGCCTACTTTCTATTTCTACTTATTTGAGATAGATCTGAAAAATTGGCATTAAAGAGGTCATTTCCCCCCACTGCTATTACACTTTCTTACATGTTTTAAAGACATGACTTATTACTTTTCTCAGTGCTTCTAAGTTTCATGTTTTATAACAGTTACATTTGGGGAGTTACAGAAATTTAAAACTATGGAAATTTATGTGAATTTTGGAAACTCAAACCTGGACAGAACTAGAGACCTAAAATATACAATTATATAAGAAAATTAAATAAACAACTTTGCTTAGAAGGGTAGGGCAGATGTAAAAGACTTGAACAGACCTGTCTTTCTACCTGGGCTCACCTGGGAGTTGGCTAATGAGCAGCACTTTTCCAGGTCAGGGCCAGGGATTCATTGAGTTTTTGTTTCTCCAGCTATTCACTAGTAATCTGAACATAGTAACTGCCTAACAAGTGTTGACTGGTTGGATTTATGAGGGAATTAAGGGAGAAATCAAATTGATGTTTCTTTTAACTTGAAAAACAATCAGGATCAAGAAGCCTGGGGATATAGATCTATTTCTTTCTTTATTTTTAATTAAAAAAATTTATGATTATAGTTAACATACAATATTATATTAGTTTTGGGTATATAGATCTATTTCTTGAATATGTATTCTCTCCAGGTGTTAAAGGATGAGGAGAACAGCTGCTGTATTTGGTCAAGTTTTCTGCCCTCTGAAGGCAAGGCTGGAAGAGTCCTTCAGAGGGGGAGTGGTCTATGCTTCCCCAGTCACACTCTGTCCTGCTGTTTGTTTATCTAAGTGCACCCTCACCCCAGTGCTTAAGGAATTGGTGTATGTTAAGGGACAATGGGTTCCATTTGACTGCTTATACAATACTTAATTTCACTTATTTAGATCAATGGCCAGAGATCAGTTTGAACTCAAGGGAAGCTTAAGTGTAGAATATTAAAAACAAAATGAAACAAACAAACAAACAGAAAACAAGTAGAAGCTCTGGTATTCATGACTATTTACATTGCTGTCACACCCTAGCTTTGGCAGAGGCTGGCCTACAGTACTGACTAGAATTGCACTTGATAAGAAATAATGTATAGGCAGAAACATAAACTAGGCTTTCAAATGGATAACACAGGAGTGGCTTAGTGTTAGCAAGGGACATCCTGGGCTGAGATTATCAAGCCCTCAGTTTCTGTTAATAGTACAAAAGCAAGATTGGGGCATGCCAGAAAAAATGTGGTCCAAAGTTAATATTCTTATTAACTTCATAATATAATATTCTTTTTAACTTATGTGAAAAAAAACCTTATTTTTTTACAGTGTTCAATGCTTTCTGAACCACCTTCCCTCAATTCTTGTTTTCCTAAATATATTCATTTTTTTCATTGCACTGTATCTTCTTTGTTAAACATTAGTATGTTCATGAGGGCAATGGCCTTGTATTTTCCTAGCTGTATTTCTAGACCTAGCGCAATGCCTTTGTGGTTAGGTACTCATAAAGACTTATTAAATGTATGATTAGAGTAAAAGAAGAATAAAATGAATAAATGAATTTAGTAAACATATTTAAATACAGTAAACTAGTATAGATATAATAGAAATTGTGTGGGTCTTGGAACCAGACAGATAGGAGTACAGTGGACTGTACTACTTACTAGTTGTGGAAATGTGGACAAGTGACAGACCTTTTCAAAGTTGATTTCCCCATCAGGAAAACACTTTAAAAAACAATACATTTGAGGATTCAGAAGATAGTGACCGAGTAGGTAGTGGCACTTGCTTGTGTCCCTAGCTCAGATGTTCGGCTGATCTTTCATGTGACCTGAACAATCAATGGGCTCTCAGCTGATGTGAAATTTTTAAAAGGTTTTTTAAAAAATTTTTATTTGCTTATTTTTAGAGGAACAGGAAGGGAGAGAAAAAGAAAGGGAGAGAAACATCAATGTGTGGTTGCATCCCACGTGGCCCCCACCAGGGACCTGCCCTGCAACCCAGGCATGTGCCCTGAGTGGGAATTGAACCAGTGACCCTTTCGTTCTTAGGCTGGCACTCAATCCACTGAGGCACACCAACCAGGGTGTTGATGTGAATTTTTGAAACCAAAGGGTACAGAGTATGCTTTGTGCTGTCCCGTAAGAGATTTTATAAATTGAAGGGGGGAAGCTCTGTGCAAGGCACCTGCAGGAGAGGAAAGAACAGACAGAAAGTGCAGATTAGTGGCTCCCTCCCCTCCCAGCATAGGGCCCTAGTCCCACACAGGAAAATCACAGAGTCTGGGAGTGGCATGTCTGCAGCTTCAGTGCCAACCTGGAAAGTTCCGGGGACAAATTTTATCACCTAAAACTGTCAGAGGGACTGGCAGGCTGTGGGGAGCCCTGACCAAGACAGACTTTGTGCTTTTTGGGGAGGTGGAGCATTCAGAGAACCAGTCTAGGGCTTGGTGTTGCAGTGTGGGGGCCACATAGAGATTATTTGAAAGGAGGAGCTGCGGCAAGACTTGGCAGGAACCCTCTGCTTGCACTGGTGGGTGCAGAAGCTCTACCAGCAAAGAAACCAGAGTGAAAGTGCAGTTGTGTCCCACTGAGTCCAGCTGTACAGGAAGAACAGAAAGTGTCACGCTGAAGGGATTGTGTGACCTGACCCAGTCTGGCTGGCGAGCAGGGGGCTGTGCAGAGTGGAGAGTTTGGGCCCAAGTCTCCTGTGAGAGTGGCAGGCCATGGACTGGATGGCCAGTAACTGCATGCCTGAGATTCACTGCAGCCAGGCAGGTCTCCTTCTAGGCCCAACCTCCACATGCGGGATTGCAGGCTCTTCAGATCAGCGAGGTCAGGCTCAGGAGCCCCCTGCTTGGCACATATCCATAGAGGAAAGAAGGAGAAACTCTGGAAGGGCTCTTTCTGAAATTCTATCAGACACTACGAGCTGTGCTGGTTCCTTGGGCCCAGATTCACTGAAACCAGCAGGGCAGAGATTAGACACAGGTGCAACAAGAGGTGTCAGGGCCCCACCCAGCTTCGGCTGTTATATAGGGCTGCTGTCAGTGCCAAGCAGGAAAGAGCTGACCCTTTTACACAGATTGGCCCCTCACAGGAAATGGACAGTTAATTACCCAGAAACCATTACATTATTGGAAGTAATCTGGGACAGACTAAGACCTGTGGTGGGTGGCAGGGAAACACTCCCACTATCTTTCCTGAAGACTGAACAGCACCTTCCTGGGGTGACCCAGAAATTTGACCCTCCCAATTGTATCTCTGGAGGCAGGTGGATGTGGTACTAGCAGTGCTCTCAGACATCAGATAAACCACTCCTGGGCTTTATGCTCATGGAAAGCTAGCAGGGCAGAAGAGCGGGACAAGCCAAGCCTGAAGGAGACAGCCACAGGCTGTGAATCACTTGTAGTGTTGAACAGGCTGACTAAAGCTAGACAGGGACACCATCTGACATTACCAGGGGCAGATCCAGAAAGAGAAGACAGTGTAAAAAACTAGACTCTGCTGAGATGAATTCCACAGTGGTCTTCTTCATTATTTACATTATTTTTTTCCTGTATATCTTTTTAACATTCTTCCTTTTCTTCACATTTGTTGCTGTTATTTCACTATTTTTTATTTTAGTTTATTTTCAAAACCCATATTTTACTCCTTTCTCTTATTTCATTTTGCCTTCTTCCTTCCTCTTCTTATTTTATTTTAAATTTTATTTTTTCCCTTCCTATGACTTGTTTCTATTCTGCACTCTTACTATTTCTCCTTCATCTGGCCTTTCAAAACCATTTTTCTTGCCATTAGTCATCTCCATTCTTTTTTGCTTTCTTATAATATCCTTATGCTCTCACCACCTTTATTAATCTTTGCTCATTGGTTGTTGATATAGTGATTGTTGTTGCATTTCTTCAAATTTATTCCTAGATGTTCACTATTTTTGTATTTCAAATCTGAAATTTTACTGTTCCCTTCTCCTACTCTGTTTTGCCTCCCTCCAGCCATTTTTTTTCTTGTTAAATTTCATTTTTCCCTCTCTTAGCCTGGTTTTCACTCCACACTCTTATTATTTTTTCTCTCTCTATCCTCTCAAAATCACTTTTCCTTCCTTTAGACTTTTTTTCTTTCAGTTCTTTTTTTTTCTTTCTTTATCCCTTTCCACCTGTATTAATCTTTGCTCATTTGTCATTGATATTGCTGTGATGGATATTTTTCTTCAATTTTTTTCCTATTTTTATTTTATATTTTTAAAATCTCATATTATATGCTTCTTTTTTTCTTACTCTATTTTGCTTTCTTTCCTTCTTTTTTTACTTAAGGTAACTTTTATTTTCTTTCTTTACCTTGTTTATATTCCCTATTCTTACTATTTCTCCTCTCTCCACCTTCTTAAAATCATTTTTATTTCCGTTAGTCATCTCATATTCTTTTTTACTTTTTAATAATAGTATTAATCTCTTTCTATCTTTATTAATATTTGTTCATTTGTTGTTGCTAGTGGTTGTAGGTGGGAATTATTTTTGTGGGAGCGGGTTTTGTTTCCTGGGTGTTTTTTGTCTGGCAGCACCTGTACAACAGCATACAAGGCATGGTGGCTGGTGTGACTTTTAGTCAAGCAGCCAGAGGGAGGAACCCACCAGAGAACAACCCAACAACAACCAAACCCAGTTACAACAACAGAGCCCACATAAATGGCATAAAGTTCATCTCAAGAGCCTCCAGCTCAGGAGATCAAGGAGACTGCACCAATGAATCCCACAGGTCTCCTACTACAGAAGGTCACCCCATGGTGATGGAGAGTCAGAGGAGATCAATATGACATGCAGAAACAAACAAAAATAGTCACCTAAATGGGGAGGCAAAGAAATAACCCCCAATTGAAAGGAAAGGAGGAATCCATAGAAAGAGTGCTAAATGAAATTGAGGCAAGCAATCAGTCAGACATAAAGTTCAAAATAATGGTTATAAGGATGCTCAATGAGCTCAGTGAGAGCTACATGGAACTCTATGGAAGCTACAAGGAACTTACTGGGAACTACATCACAAGAAAAGGACACAGAAACTATGAATAAGAGCCAAGAGGAAATGAAGAATACAATATCTGAAATGAAAAATACACTAGAAGAAATTCAAAGCAGGCTAGATGAAGCAGAGGATTGAATCAGTGAGTTGGAGGACAAGTAGAAGAAAATATCCAGACATAGCAACAAATGAAAAATACTCAAAAAGAACAAAAATAGTTTAAGAGAGCTGCAGGACAGCATGAAATATAATAACATCCATATCATAGGTACCAGAAAGAAAAGAAAAGGAGCAAGGGATAGAAAACCTATTTGAGAAAACAATGACTGAAACTTCCCTAATTTGGTGAGGGAAAAAGTACACAAGTCCAGGGAGCACAGAGGGTTGTAATCAGCATGAACCTAAAGAGGCCCACTCCAAAACACATCATAATTTAAAGACAAACAGAGAATATTAAAGGCAACAAGGGAAAAACAGGTAGTAACATACAAGGGAGCTCAGATTAGGCAATCAGCTGATTTTTCAACAGAAACACTACAAAGCAGAATGGAATGGCATGAAATATTCCAAGTAATGAAAAGCAAAGGGCTGCAAACAATACTACTCTACCAAGCAATGCTCTCATTTAAAATGAAAGGTGAAATAAGGAGTTTCCAAGACAAAAAAAAAAGGCTAAATGGATACATCTCTACCAAATCAGCACTGCAAGTGATGGTAAAGGGACTGCTTTAAGAAGATGAAGAAAGTGAGAGAGAGAGAGAGAGAGAGAGAGAGAGAGAGTGAAAGGAACACAGATACAAAGAAGAAAAATGGCAATGAATAAGTACCTATCAATAATAACCTTAAATGTTCTGATTAAAAGACATGTGGTAGCTGAGTAGATAAGAAAACACAACCCACATATATGCTGTCTATAAGAGACCACCTCAGAACAAAAGATCTACAGATGCTGAAAGGGATGAGATGAAAAAAAAATATTCCAAGAAAATGGACATGAATAAAAAAGCTGGAGTAGCCATACATCAGTGAAACTAGAAACCAACCAAAAGAAAAAAAAACCCTGAAAAACATTAAAATACATGGAGACTGAATAATATGTTAATAAATAATGAATGGGTCAACAATGAGATCAAGGAAGAAATAAAAAAGTTTCTGGAAACAAATGAAAATGAACATGAAACATCCCAAAACTATGAGAAATAGTGAAGGCAGTTCTGAGAGGGCAGTCCATAACAATACAGGACTACCTAAGGAAGATAGAAAAATCTCATAAACAACCTAACCCCATGTCTACAAGAACTAGAGAAACGACAACAAAACCCAGAGTGAGTAGAAGGAAGCAAATAATCAAGATCAGAGCAGAATGAAATGACCTAGAGACTAAAAAACAATTTAAAGAATCAGTGAAACCTGGAGCTGGTTTTTTGAAAAGATAAACAAATTTGACAACTCTGTAACCAGACTCATCAAGAAAAAGAGAGGTCCCACATAAAAAAAATCAGAAATGAAAGAGGAGAAGTTACAACCAATACCACAGAGATACAAATGATAGGAAATTACTATGAGCAAGTATATGTCAAGGAATTTGACAACCTGGGCAAAATGGACAGATTTGTAGAAACATACAATCTTCTAAAACTGAATCAAGAAGAAGCAGAAAGGTTGAATAGACTGAAAACAACTAGTGAAATTGAAGCAGCAATCAGAAACTCCCAGCACACAAAAGCCCTGGACCAGACGGCTTCAGAGGTGAATTTTACCAAACACTTAATGAATAACTAACTCCTGTCTGTCTCAAACTATTCCAAAAAATTCAAGAGGGATGACTCCCAAATACTTTCTTTTTTTTTTTAAGATTTTATTTATTTATTTTTAGAGAGAGGAGAAGGAAGAGAGAAAGAGCAATGTATGGTTGCCTCTCACATGGCCCTCACTGGGGACCTGGCCTGCAACGCAGGCATGTGCCCCGACTGGGAATCGAACCGGGACCTTTTGGTTCCCAGCCTGCGCTCAATCCACTGAGCTATACCAGCCAGGCCCAGACACTTTCTATAAGGCCAGTATTACCTTAATTCCAAAAGCAGGTGAAGACACAACAAAGAAAGAAAACTATACGTCAATATCTCTGATGAACACAAATGCTAAAATCCTCAACAAAATATTGACAAACCGGATCCAGCAATACATTAAAAAGATCATACACCATGATCAAGTGGGAATTATTCCAGGGATGCAAGGATGGTACAATATATAAAAATCAATAAATGTAATACATCATATAAGCCAAATGAAGGACAAAAATACCATGGTCATATCAATAAATGCTGAAAAGCATTCAATTAAATGTGATCCCATCTATGATTAAAACACTCAGCAAAATGGGACTAGAGGGAGCATATCTAAATGTAATAAAAGCCATATACAAGAAACCTACAGCCAACATCATACTCAATGGGCAAAAACTAAAAGCTTTCCACTTGATATCAGGAACAAGGCAAGAGTGTCTGCTTTCACCACTCTTATTCAACATAGTACTGGAAGTTCTAGCCACAGCAATTAGACAAGAAAAATAAATAAAAGGCATTTCAATTGGAAAAGAGGAAGTGAAACTGTCATTATTCACAGACAACATAATAGTGCACATAGAAAAACTGATAGTCTCCACCAAAAATCTACTCAACCTAATAAGTGAATTGGGAGAGAGAGCAGGCTACAAAGTCAATATTCATAAATGAAAGGCTTTTTTGTACAATACAAATGAAATATCAGAAAGAGAAACTAGGGGAAATATCCCATTTACTAGAGCAAGAAGAAAAATAAAGTACCTGGGAATAAATTTATTCAAGGAGGTAAAATGCCTATACTCAGAAAACTATAGAGCACAGAGGAAAGAAATTAAGGAAGATACAAATAAATGGAAGCATATACCATGTTTATGGACTGGAAGAATTAACATCATTAAAATGTCCATTCTACCTAAAGCAATCTATAGATTAATAGCCCACAGCAATTTGAGAAAGAAGAACAAAGTAAGAGGGATCACAATACCTTATATTAAACTATAATACAAGTCCACTGTAATCAAAACAGTCTGGTACTGGCATAAGAACAAACACATGGATCAATGGAAGAGAACAGAGAGCCCAGAAATAAACCCATGTCTCTAGTCTCTATGGACAGATAAATATTTGACAAAGAGGGCATGAACATACAATGAAGTAAAAATAGCCTCTTCAATAAATGGTGTTGATAAGCAAGAACAAAGTAGGAGGAATCACCATACCTGACATCAAACTATAAGTGTATTATAAGGCCACTGTAATCAAAACAGTCTGGTACTGGCATAAGAACAGACACATAGATCAGTGGAACAGAGTAGAGAGACCAGAAATAAACCCAAATCTCTATTGTCAATTAATATTTGACAAATAGGGCAGAAGCATAAAATGGAGTAAAAATAGCCCTTCAACAAATGGTGTTGGGAGAGCTGACAGCTACATGCAAAAAAAAAAATAAAAAAAAATTAAGCCACCAACTTACACATACACAGAAATAAACTCAAGATGGATAAAAGACTTAAATATAAGTCGCAATACCATAAAAGTCCTAGAAGAGAACATAGGCAGGAAAATCTCAGATATTCCATGCAGCAATACTGTCACTAGTATATCCCCTAGAGCAAGGGACATAAAGGAAAGAATAAACAAATAGGACTTCATCAAAATAAAAAGCTTCCGCACAGCTAAAGAAAACATCAGCAAAATGAAAAGGGACCGCAACATATGGGAAAATATATTTGCCATTTGTACTTCAGGCAAAGATTTGATCTCTAAAATATATAAAGAACTCATGTGACGCCAGGAACACAAACAACCCAGTAAAAATGGGCAAAGGACCTGAACAGACACTTCTCCAAGGAGGACATACAGAGGGCCCAGAGGCATATGAAAAGATGTTCAGCATCACTAGCCTTCAGAGAGATGCAAATTAAAACCACAATGAGATACCACTTCACACTGATCAGAATGGCCATCATAAACACATCAACAAACAACAAGTGCTGGTGAGGTTATGGAGAAAAGTGAACCCTAGTACACTGTTGGTGGGACAGCAGACTGGTACAGCCAGTCTGGAAAATTCCATACTGAAAAACAGCATGGAATTTCCTCAAAAAACTGAAAATGGAACTGCCTTTTGACCCAGTAATTCTACTGCTTGGAATATACCCTAATAATCCCAAATCGCCAATTCAAAAGAATTTATGCACCCCTATGTTCGTGGCAGTGCTGTTTACAATAGCTAAGTACAGAAAACAGCTGAAGTGCCCATCAGAAAATGAGTGGATCAAGAAACTGTGGCACATTTACACAATGGAATACTACACAGTAGAAAGAAGGAAGGAGCTCCTACCTTTTGCGACAGCATGGATGGAACTGAAGACTATTATGCTAAGTGAAATAAGCCAGTTGGTGAAAGACAAATACCATATGATGTAACCTATAAAAAATTAATAATCAAAATAATGAACAAAATATAACCAGAGGCATGGAAACATGGAACAGACTGACAGTGATGATTGGAGAGGCGGGGCAGAAGGATAATGATGGAAAGAAAGGGAAGGGACTAGTCAAAGAACATGTAAGAACATACCCATGGATCTGGACAACAGTGTGGGGATGGACTGTGGGATCAGGGTGGGTGCTGGGCAGAGGAGGGCAAAAGAGGGACAAATTGGGACAACTGTAATAGAATAACAATAAAAATTAAAAAAAAATAATGCATTCGATCATCAGTCCTGTTTCTTTGGACTTTGTGCTTCTGCTTTATTGCCTGCAAATTCTATCTCCTTTTAGCCTCATGAATATTTAAAGCTAGCAGAATGCCAGGGATGTTTCACTATAGGTTCAAATTACATGTTTGAAAATGTATTCTGATTAGGAAGCTACCCCTTAGGAGTTATTCTACTTTTAGTTTTATGGGAATTATTTGACTCTAGACAAATAATTTAATATTTTAGGAAAGCTATGAGGATCTTAATGTGAGCAAGATATGTTCCCAGTAAGCTTAATTCCCAAGACAAATGCATTAGGTCTACTGGATTTAAATCAAAGTGGAGTGTACTCATGTCCTGAGGCGCCCCGTGGAGCTTGGTTCCAGGGTGGGGAGTACGAGTGGAGGAGTGGAGAGGGGGCCATTCGGCCTGGACCTCACATTTGCCAATATCTACCAATTTACAGTTTTTAGATATTGTCTTACATTCTTATAATCATTGTAACCATGTGTTAAATGTGCTCATTTGTTAAATATAACATTTAAAGTAGTATTCTACACATTTTATAATTTTTTTCAGCATTGATATTTAAAAATATTATTAGATCCTCATGAACTATAAATGGCTTGGTTTCTCTTAGTGTTGGAAAGCCTTGTATGCTCTGTGAGGCCACTTTTGTGCTTTGTGACCGACTTTTCCCCAAGAAGATATGCTCTTGTACATGCATTGTACGGAATTGTTGAATTCCTTTGATCTCTCAGAAAACTAAGGCAAAGGTCTCTTTGTCACATTGCTCTTTAACCATGTAGTTGCTATGTGTGTCCAGGAGTAGGATTACTGATGGTTAAAACTAGTGCAAAATTAAGTGTTCTCAATGCATCGCATTGCTATGCCTAATTCCTCTGTGCCTCTATTAACTGGGTCTGGACATGTGGCAGCCTAACTTCCTAAGAAATCTCGTGTGAGACGTTTGTTTCTGGCAGTGGTGGCCTAGGTGATCTGGACCAAATTGACATAATTTAGGAAGATAATTTTAAATGTGGGAACTTGTTTATTTTTCCTTGTGTCAATTTTGCTTTATATATTTGGATGTCAAATTAGTATTATAGGTATATAAAATAAGAATTTTTATATCATCCTGGTGAAGAAAATGTTTTGTGGAGTGACCCTCCATCTGTAACAATGCTTTTTGTCTTCAAGTAATTTGTTACCTTTCTTTACGGATTCTGTAGATCTTTTGGGGTTTTCCTGAGTTGAACTAAAAATAATGTGTGATATTCCAGAAAGAGTGACAACAAGATTCAAAGAAGGCAGGATTAACCCTATATTACTCTAATACAGTAACTACTGATGCTCTGTGAACAGCCTTGTTTTCCGCTCTGTGCCCCTAATGTATACGGCTATTGTAAGTGCTGCCTTGTTCTCACATGACCTTACCCCTGTGAGTGAGCATCTGACCCAAACTGAACCCAGCACCATTTTTTCTAGATTTTGACTAATGAGAGTCAGTCCTTATTTTGTGTTAGAAGTTGTAAGAAGTAATAGCTAAGAAATGTTGGTACCATATTTTCCATGAAACCTGTGATGTAAAGGAAGCTGTCATTAGTGAGAGAGAGAAACTTACCTGTGGGGGGGGCAGAGATGAGGGATAGAGAGAAGGGGTAAATAAAATACCATCTGAATTGCTATTTCAAATAATTGCTGAAGCCAGCCATATATCTGATGTTTCATGTGGGAATTCTTTCCACACGCGTGTAAACATGCAAGTTCCGGGAATCACATGTGTCAGAGCGCGGCTCCGCGTGAGGAAAAATCATTCCTGTGTGGGCAAGTGTGGATCATGTCTGTGGAATAGGAATTCTCTAACAGGAATTTGGCAAAAATGTATCTTAAGAGATTCTGACTTGCTGAGTTTCTCCCTTCCGGAGTCAGGAAGCTTAAGTTAATAGATCACTGCCTCAATGTTTTATGATCCCCAAAGTTAACAGCCCTAGTTAGCTTATACCCTGGTCCTGTCTGCCACCAGACCTGAATTTACATCCTAATGCTCTGTTACTGAGTAAACCTACCCCTTATCTACTCCCTTCCCATATATCCTCATGACTCAGCTGAAGACCCCTGTTCTGCATAAGTTCATGAATAATCAATCCAATGTAAATGTGTCCTAAGGCTTCTAATAAAAAGCCCGGCTGAGCTACCCATGGGGCCTTTTCCAAGATGAAGGAAATGGTCCCATGGCTTCGGACTCTCTTCTCCCCACGTGTCTCGGTGTGAGATTCTTTTACGCATCGGGTTACGGTCACCCACGGGTTTCGCTGGGACGAAATCCCCATGACAGTTTCAAAGTTAAACCTCTGTCTTAGTCTTTTCTGGATTCTGAGACAATATTCACACTCTCTTGCATAAACTAGTTTAGGTTATTTTTCTATCATTTACAATGAGTTAGCCATTTTGGCTATAGGGATGTATTGGGTCATGGTTTTCAGGAAAATGAATTTCGGTTAGAGGCTCAGTGGTGCCATATTCAGCTCTGCTCTGGGATTTTAAGATAGAAGAGGTCAGGCAGTGCCATCGGGAATTAGCAAACTCGGTAACTTTTTTCAAGCATTGGTGCCTGGAAGCGTTTTATTCTACAGAGTGCGTACACAAAGCCTTGCCTTTGGCATTTGATTAGAGCCACTGTGCGCAGAACTTGAAATCAGTGAGCATCATTTGTGAAAAATCACCCTACAGGCATGATCCCAAGCTCTGCAGGCAAACAGAACAGTAGAGAGAATGAAAATCAGAAAGAATGTGCATGATTAGGGGGTGACTAAGTTTGAATTAGTGTCACTTTAAGGCTTTATACAAATGTAGGAGCATTTGGGGTCATTTATCAAATCCTATTTCTTCCTTTTTGGAAAAATGAAAATTAGCTTCAGTGGCAGCAGGAAAATATCACAACCAATAAATCTGAAATATCCCAAGCTAAACTGTCAGGCTAATATTTGTTTGTGTTCATTTAATTGTAAGAATATGATGTTCTTCTTGTCAAGAATAAGAAAACTGTTGTTTTAGGAGATGGTGAAATAATAAGAAATGAGGCCAACACATAAATCAGTCATGAATTACTCTTCTCACTTCTGCTTTTTAGTCTGGCCTGTCAAATTAGCAGAATTTAGGAATTCAGATTTATAATATAATTGAACTTTAGAGAAATACTTACTTCAATAATTTCTTATGAACTGTATTTGCAAACTTTATTTAACTCACTTGGAATATGAATGCAAATCTCATGACTCAAGCTGACACTGAAAACCGACTCAAGTACCACAAAAAATAATAAGTGCAAGTAAAAATGAAGTAGTGCCTGAACTAGCTACCATAATTAGAAAATGAGATATCCTGCTTAAGTACATTTTCTCAATAACTGCATTGTGATTACTGAAGGTTATAAATTTAAAGGTATGTTTATAGAAATACTTCAAAGACAGATTACATAATTCTTTATCTATGTCTTTGTCTTTGTACTATGTAGAAGAGGAAAGACAATAAAGCTTATTTGCCTAGTAAATATTTATTAAGCATATGCTTACTACGTGAGAGGTCTTCAAGCTATGAAGAGAGCAAGACACATGTGATTCTACACCCCATGCGATTACATTTTAGCCATTTCTTAACAATTCTTATTATGAATAAGCACTATAAAACTGATGCTCTCAAGAGTTGACTTACTTAGAACTCAATATTTTAACAGTTAATATTTTTGTAGTCAAATCCAGAAACATTTTTTTGCCTCATGATTTCTAATTTTGGAGTCTTGTTTTATGACTTCCATTATTAGGTCACAAAAGGGTACTGCATTTTCTTCCTTTCCTTATAGCTTTATCTTTCTATATACAGTTGGCGTCTAGCTCTGCATACTGTGCAAGGAAGGAATACAGTTATTTTTCTTCATATTGTCAGCAAGTTTTTCTGTGAACATTTAACAAATTATCTTTGCCCCATTGATCTGTGGGGCTGTTATCATGGCTCTATTGCTGTGTTCTATTCTTGTCCCACTAATCTGTCCATTCTTGTTTTCTCCCACTCTGTTTTTTATTACTCTGGCTTTGCGGTATGACCTAACATCTGACGAGCTGAATCTCCCTCCTTTGCTCTTCTTTTTCAAAGTTGACCCAGCTTTTTATGCAACTGAGTTCTTCCCTTTAAGTTTTAGAAAATAAAGTTCCTAAAAATCATCTATTGTGATTTAGATTGGAATTGCATTACATGTAGAAATTAATTTGGGGTTAATTGACATCTTACTAAAACACATCTTTCATCCACGAACACAGTATTTTTGTTTCATTTATTTACATTTCTTAATAATTATTTTTAGATTTTTTTGTCTATAAAGACCCTATGTATTCCATGTTAGGTGAATCTTAAATATTATAGGTTATGTTGTACTTGTAAATGGTTTAATATTTTCTAACTGAATATTACTGGTGTGGAAGGATTCTACTGAATGTTGTAAGTTGATCTACTGGGCAATAGAGTGAACTTCTAAGATTACTTTTATTAGTTTATCTATTGATTCTGTCTGCTCTTCCAATTAGACGAATATATTATCTGCATATAATGAGTTTTAGATACTTTTTTTTTTTACAAATTTTATATCTGTTGGCTTTAAAATTTCTCTCCTAACAGTGATATTTCCTTTAGGTCTTTGGTACTTGGCCTTTATAAATTAAGGAAATTCTGTTTCATTAATAGTTTTCTGAGAAGTGTTTTAAAAATTATAAATAGGAGGTAGAAGAGGGGAAAGGGGGATATATGGTGACAGGAGACTTGACTTTGGGTGGTGAAAACACAATACAATATACAGATGATGTATTATAGAATTGTATACCTTACTTAACCAGAGACATTGAAATTAAGAACAATCTAACAATAGCAGGGGGGAGGGGGAAGGGAACAATGGGGAGAAGGGTTTTCAAGAACCACTATAGAGGACATACGGACAGAAACAAGGGTGGGGAGGGAGGCAGGGAAGGGAGGTGGGATTGGAGGGGGAGGGGAGGGGAGGGAAAAAAAACCTCTATAGTTTTATCAACTAATGTCACTTCAATAAATTCAATAAAAATGTAAAAGTAAAAAAATGTAAAAATAAAGATGATAGTTATTAAATTTTATCAAATTAATGTTTTCTGTCAGTTGAGATTATCATAAGATAACTTACCTCCTTACTTATCTCCTTTAGCTTATTTATCTCCTTTAGCTTATTAATATGGTGAATTACATGAACATGTTTCTGATGTTGAATCAATTTTGTGTTTCTGTAATAAACTCCACTTAATCATAATGTAGTATTTTTAAAACATTCTTAGTTTTGCTTAACAGTGTTTCCTCTTTTTCTATATTTTATAGTGACCATATAAAATAAGTTTTTCAAGTATTTGATAAAACTTATTTACAAAATTATCTGAGCTTGAGGCTTTTGTTGCATGAAGTATTTTACTACCAATTTGAAAATTGCTGTTATTCTGTTTTTAATTTTTTTGAAGCAGTTTTGAATTTGTATTTTTTTAATCTATGTTACTGTATACTTGTAATTATTATTTCCTTAATTTCTATTGCAGGTATTATTACTTTCTTTTTCATAATGAATAATATATTATAGTGTAGTTATATAACATGTACTATATAAATTTATGAATTAGAGAATAGTATATGATATATGTAGATAATACTATACAAAATGTTACTTATACTATACATATAATATGTGAAATATTATAAACAAATATAAAAATACATTGTATTATATACCATATCTTTCAACATACACTTTCAGTTATGATACATAAGTATAATGTATAATAGAAATATGTGTAATACATATATTACTTATAGTATAAATGAAAGTTAGAAGTTATATATACCATTCAGTTGTTCAGAGTTATTTTCTTTTTTTAATCTTTATATTTTTTTCATTGCCATTTAGCTCCCTTACACCTCCTCCCCCCAGGCATCACCATACTGTTGTCCATGTCCCTGAGTCCTTTTTCCTTTGTGCTCAATCCTGTCACCCCTTAACCTTCCTCCTACCACTAGCTAGCTATCATCTGTTCTCTATCTATGAGTCTGTCTTTGTTTCACTTGTTAGTTTCAGTTTGTTCATTAGATTCCACATATTGTATTTGTCTTTCTCAGACTGGCTTATTTCACTTAGTATGATGTTCCCCAGGTCCGTCCCTACTGTCGCAAATGTTAAAATGTTCATTTTTTTTTTAAATTATTTTATTGTTGTTCAATTACAATTGTCTGGATTTACCCTCCTCCCCTGACCCCAGGCAAACCCACTTCCGTCCCTTGCTTCCACCTTCCCCCTTGGTTTTGTCCATGTGTCCTTTATAGCGGTTCCTGAATACCCTTGTCCCCATTATCCCCTTCCCCCTCCCCTCTGGTTACTGCCAGATTGTTCTAAACTTCAATGTCTCTGGTTCTATTTTGTTTCTATGGTTATATTTTGCTTGCTTACCTCACAAGCGTCTTGGCTGTGACTGATCTGAATTCCCTGGTAGCTGATCTGGCCTCGGTGCCTTCTCTCCTGAGTCCTTATATAAAACTTTTAACATTTCATATAGTAGAGGCTGCATGATGATGTACTCCTTGAACTTGACCTTATCTGAGAAGCACTTTATCTGTCCTTCCATTCTAAATGAAAGTTTTGCTGGATAGATTATTCTTGGTTGTAGGTCCTTGCTTTTCATGATTTGAAATATTTCTCTCCAGCCCCTTCTTGCCTGGAAGGTCTCCTTTGAGAAATCTGCTGACAGTCTTATTGGAATTCCTTTGTAGGTAACTGTCTCCTTTTCTCTTGCTGCTTGTAAGATTCTTTCCTTATTCTTGACCTTGGGTAATGTTATTATGATGTGCCTTGGTGTGTTCCTCTTTGGGTCCCGTTTCTTTGGGGTTCTCTGAGCTTCTTGGATTTCCAGGAAGCCTATGTCCTTTGCCAGATTTGGGAAGTTCTCGTTCATTATCTGTTCAAAAATACGTTCACTTCCTTGGTGTTCCTCTTGTCCTTCTGGCAGCCCTATGATCCGGATGTTGGGTCGTTTACAAATGTCTCTGAGGTTCCTGAGTCCCTCCTCATTTTTTGAATTCTTGTTTCTTCCTTCTGGTCTACACTATTGGTTTGAGTTTCAGCTTCCTTTTTTTCCCTATTGATTCCCTGTAGATCATCCCTCATTATCTTTATTGTGTTCTTCATTTGTTCATTTATTTGCGTCCACCTTTCTTCCAGTTTTGTGAGCATTCTGATTACCAGTTTTTTAAACTGAACATCTGATAGGTTGACTATGTCGTTATCCCTTAGTTGTAATTTGTTCTGATCTTTCATTTTGGCCATTTTCATTCTTTTTATCTTGGCGCACCTGTCGGAGTCTTAGGTGTTCACTGGTGCCCGGCAACCTGGGTCACTTTTTTGTGATGTTTCCTCTGGGGGCAGGGCCTGGGAGGGAGCAATGGTGTCTGCCGTTCACCGCCGGCTCCCTATCACCCTCTGCTCCCTAGTTCCTTACTTCCTCCTCTGCCAGTCTCAGCCCTGCTGGTTCCCAGTGGCCTCTCTGGTTACACCGCCGGCCTGCGGGGTTCACCCGTTGCTTGGGGTCGTGTTTTGTTTAGGCCCTTGCAGCATGAGTCCCTCCGGGCAAACTGCCTCTCACTCCGCTCCTCCGCTAGGTTCTGCCCCGCTTACCGGCCTGGATGTCCATTCTCTCCAACTTCCTGGGTGTCGGACTTTGCTTCAGTTTGTTTCTGTCCATTCTGGTTGTTTATTTTTCACTATTGAGTTCGTTGTTTAAACTCTTTGGTTGTGAGCAGCAGCGCAGCGCGTCCACCTACACTGCCATCTTGGCGGAAGTCCACCAAATTTTCTTCTTTTTTAAGGCTGAGTATATTTTGTTGTGTAAATGTCCCATAGCTGTTTTATCCACTTACCTATTAATGGACTGTCGTGGGGTATGTCAGTCCTGCCGTAACCCGTAGTGACCGTAACCGAATGCGTGAAGAATCTCACACTGAGACACGCGGGGGGAAAGAATCCGGGGCCACGTGGCTTGATTCCTCTCGTCCCAGGAAAAAAGCCCCGAGCGTGGCTTAGCCGGGTTTTTATTGGAAAGCTCCCGATACAGCAAAATGGGAATGGCTATTCATTAGCAATGCAAG